>ML777985.1:128183-157911 GCA_009831015.1 Picea engelmannii | reverse complement strand
TGAATTAGTAATATATATTTTTAATCATTTTTAACCAAAATATGCAAGTGTTATTTATATTTGTGATCAATATAGCATTATCATCCAATAAGTGCAGAGTAAATAAACCATGAACAAATGAACAATCATACACATACACATTACATCAGTATTTTTACGTGGAAACTCAATGCGGGAGAAAAACACATAATTTTTTTTCTTATATGAATTTAATAATTACATTCATTGGGAGAAACAACTTCATTTTTCCTCCAGCTTCAACTGAGAGGAGGCTCTAACCCCCTATATTTTTCAGGCTACAACCTGAGAAAATCTACAACTCCCCAATTCTATGGCTACAACCAAAAGGATGATACAACCCCCTATGTTCTCCGTCTACAACCAAAAGGTGGATACAACCACCTATCCTTGCCCCATTCTTCCGCCCTAAAATATAAGTTTCAAATGAAGAAACCATTGCTACATTGTCACTATGAGATATACCACTATAAACTTGTACAAACCTATACCACTGACTTGTAGCCAACCTATACCACTTCCCTAAAATCAAACTCTACTTGAACTAAACCTGTACCAACCAAAACCCACAAATACGTGGCTTGTCTTTTTTGCAGCACCCGTATGTACGTGCCGTATCTATACTACAACCCACATATGTATGAAACCTATTTGTTATGCAACATGCGTATGCCTTTTGAAAACTAGGGTTTTCTTTCTTCTGAAAAATTCTTACCCACTACAACCTCTTTCACATCAACCTGCAGCCTATCACTATGTTCAGACTATAACTATACCATGTGCATACATCCTTATACATATCATTTACCCAAATCATCTATATCTCTCTCTAGTCATGTGCCATATAAGTGTGTGTAATCATGAACACGTATAATAACTCTCACATGAGCTAGACATGAAACCCTTTATGATATTGAACCTCTCAATACATTAACCACTTCACAAATACAATCTCTCAACCATGTATCACAAGAACGCTTAACCATATGCCAAGAAATACAAAATGTGCCTCAACACTAACAAGATATATCAATGATAAATATTGATTATACCAACATTATATTTCTGTAGATCTGACTTATATAGAAGATCTAATGCAACCACTAATCTCTCTAGGTAAAATCCTCAAACCTCCATAACCATTTCTCGTGTATACAAAAGAATCCAACTACTCATAAAAATAAGACATACCTTTTGAACCAGTAGAGAGATCTGATGTACCTGATCACGTTAGACCTTTCTGGGATCTTTCTTTCAGACTCTAGAGACCTGACATCTTCATATTCTTAAGTTTCTAGGGATTTTCTTTCATCTACGTGCCCTAATATATTGCTAGTCCACGTACATATGCACCTTGCTCCACTGCATCCCATGTACACCTAAAAAACTAGGGTTTTTTCAGTATTTTTTGTAATTCTGAAATTTTCTCCGTCAACCCTTTGTGCTACCTCATACTTGTGCAACTTCAAATATAGCAATGAGTACTTGCTATAAACATTAATCAATAATAGATATTCAATGTTCTCAATAGGTGTTAATAGGAGAGTCTTGCTCTCTTATTTATACTTCCATGTAGCTTCCTCAAAGAGTTACCTTCTAACCAACTTAATCCAATTTCCTTCTTTTAGAGCTAACCCACTTCTAATCCACTTTGCTACAAATACTAAATTCTCCACTTCTAGGAGCTTCTACAATAATTTTGACTTATTTGACCTTCTAGATAACTCATGAGAGTTCTCCAACTTCACAAGGCCATAACTCTCATGTAATGTTAATTCACCTCACATGCATACTATTAAATTTTAATTGATTACTTAATTGTATTTTGAAATATTTTCCATACAATATTTTGTATTTTTATTATATTTTGAAATATTTGTCATATCATGTATTATTGTTTGACTTCATTCCCATAACTCTAGCTTTCCACCAATGAATCCAACCCTTTGGACATCTAATTTCATTCTTTAATATTAATGCTTATTATATTTTGAAATATTTTACATTACTTATTACATTTCAAATTATAATTTCAAATGTTTTGGCATTACTTATTATATTTCATATTATATTTTGATAACCGACTTTCATGCTTATGGTATTTTGATGTTTTTGTCAATTAATGTTTTT
Organism: Picea engelmannii; assembly: GCA_009831015.1. Taxonomy (NCBI): domain Eukaryota; kingdom Viridiplantae; phylum Streptophyta; class Pinopsida; order Pinales; family Pinaceae; genus Picea; species Picea engelmannii. The sequence goes on along the minus strand of ML777985.1, from coordinate 155,763 downwards.
TTAATATTGTTTTTTGTGTGCTGGGGAGCAGTGTTTTTTTTAATTTGTTTTGATTAGGATTTTTACATAATTAAATTTTTATTATTGTTCGTTGTGGGTGGTTTTTAATTTATTTTGATTAGGAATTTTATATAATTCAATCACTATTCTTAAATAAATATAAAAATTATACTCCAACAAAATAATAACTCCGAATAACATATATTAGACATAAAATAAAAATAAAATTATTTTATTTTCCAATACCGAACTCTTCTCTGTGAAGAGGCTGGAAGCTCTGCAACATCTCAGAGGACATCAAGTAAATCGAATGATTCATCATATTTTTCAAGACATTGTGAAGGGAAAGTGTGTTGATATTGGACACACTGCCTTCCACTCTTTAATCTGTTAGGCAAAATGGTCTTCGGTAAAGACGTGTTCGATCCCCAGTTCGCTCGAGCTTCTCGAGAGTTGAAAGAGGCCATTTATAAACTGAAAGATATCTTGGACGTTCTGTTGAATATGAGAAGCTACGAATTTACTATCGCCCATATCAGAGGCTACTTAATTGTAAGCCTTTCGTTACTTATTGACAGCTCACAACTTTTTCTTAGTGTAGGATTTGTTATACCACAAATTTTCAAATTGATTGTGGGTCAATGCTTCCTATCATATCACCAGTCTAGGTTTTGTTACACAATGAATTTTTAAATTGATTATATGGGCAATGTTTCCCTGTAATGGATAGTAGGATAATGCTACAACATTAGAATGGACAATATGGATGATTTGAAAGGAACTGGGAGTTGAAACCCCTCTTTCATGCTCCCTCTCCCAATGTGGGAAATGACTTCTCAAACTAACTATCACGTAAAACATTCACTACAGGTATCTTTCTGAGATTTCTAGAATGAACAACGTTTAGTAAAGGGATCTTTGTGATGGTTCAAGAATTAGCAATTTTTGTCACTGTTTAGTAGTGGATGGCGGTGATGAACAGATATTGAACTACAAAGTATTTATTGCAATGTTGTATGGGAAAAATCTAACGATACACATATTGCATATCGTTACAATAAAGGGACTTGCTAGTTCGAACCTCTTTGACACTCTTTTGAGGATATGAACACTCCCATCTTCACACTTATTATTTATCAAAAACGTTGCAATCTTGTGGATATTTCCATTGGTATTAGCTAATGAGATAATGGATACCATATGTTTGATAGAGGGTTTTGAAGCTATTATAGCAACATTTTTGTTATGAATTTAATATGACACTTGCGGGAAACAAAACTACCTAGAAAATAAAGTTAAAAGGGATTAAGGGTGAGTGCAAAAAGTTAGTGGATGAGAAAGTGCCAAGGTTGAAGAGGCCAAGAGGAATGCACACTCGCAGGAACATGTGTTCATTCTGAGTAATGCACATGCATTCCTAATCCTATAGGTTTGGCAATTTTCGAACCTCCAATTAGGATGCCACGTAGGTTCGTCGGCAGGAACTTGCACACGTTTTTAAGAATGCATGTGCGTTTCTCAGAACACTGTGCGTTCCTGCTATGCCCTATTTTAAGGGAGTTCCCTATTTTTAAGGGATCGTGCCCACGTTTTGTGCTCATTTTCACACCACACCTAGTAATTTTCCCAATTGGAGAAAGTAAACATGACTAATAGAGGAGCAAAACCCGAGATCTTGCCACGGTGTCCAATGGAAGAAATGTATGATTGATATTTTGTCATTTCCTCTTGCCTTTGCAAAAAATACAAAACAATTAGTCATGGGTTATGGATGTAAATCTCAATGACATTAAACACTTGTTAACTAGGTTCACTACACATCATTAATACCTGAATTTAAATCTCTCAACAATTCACTAATCTTGTATAGTATTTTTCAAGTTCATTACAATTTTTCTTTGTTTTACACAAAATTATGTTAATGATTTTGTTGAGATAAAATGGAATTTTTGTTTGTAATAACTTTTTCATAAGTGTTAGGATATTTAGACACTTAGGAGTTAGTTAAGATCTACTTGGTCTAAAGTGTCGTTAGGTAAAAGTGTGTTTCTTAGTGTGTTTCTTTAGTGTGCAATAGTATGCATTTGTAGTTAAGAAATCCGACGGTCACGATATGTTCCCGACATAGAGTAATCTGATAGTTCATATTCTCCTCGATCTTAATGACCATTGATCTGTGGCTTAACACCTGATTGGTCCATGATCTCTATTTAAAGAGCATGGAGGGTCATTTTTCGATGATCGATTGTGAGAAACTCTTTTGTAAAATCTCTATGTAATCTTTTTTTTTTGCATTAATAAACTACTGCAAGTGGTCGCATTGGTTGGGGCCGTGGATGTTTCCCTGTAGGGGTTTTACCACATCAAAACATCGGTGTGTTGATCTTTGATCTGGTTTTTTGAGTGGTTATTGAAGGTGTTCTTCCTCTTTTGGAATACCTGTGTTGTCGAACATGGAATCAAAGCCTATTTGAAGACCCGCTCCTGTTGTAGATTGAGATCGTGAAGATAAATTGTCTCATCTCCATTTTTTGTCATTTTCGTAAATTTTTGGGCTTAGAGGATTGTTCCATTGCGTCTGGAGCACTGGTTTTAGTTAGTAACACTTTTCATCTCACTCGAAAAGGTTTCCGTTTTCCCAAGATACGACCATTTTAGTTAGATCCGGAGCTATAAAGCTAGAATACACATTTAAAAAAATTTTTGCAGAGTATTAATTTGGTTTCATTTCATTTTTATATTATTTATTTCTAGGTTGCTACTCTTTTAGATCTGCATATTCTTTTTTCCCCACGCCCTGTGTGATCTCAGAAAATAAAAAACAGATAGGAAAATGTGCATCATCTAGGTAAACTAACCGAGATCTAACCCTTGTTGTCATCGAGAAGCAAAATCTTTTTGTTCTGTGAAAAAAAAAATTAACACGCTCTCCAAGGCCGTTGTTATCACTGAAATTTCGTCTGTAAATGGTTACAAGAATCCATCATCCCCAAACACCCATTATTTCATCCATAGCCCAAAAAATGCATTTCCAAAGGGCACAAAACTATACAACTAGTTATAAAATCAACATGCGCTAAGGATACAAAGGAAGTGTGCACACGTGCGACAGTCGAAAAACTACGAAAAAGCGCACATGTGCCCGATGCGTGAATGTGGATGCAAAAATCCACACACACCTCAGAGCGGCACATTTATGATTTTGGTCGGCCTTCCACCCACTTGTAGTTCATCTCCCAAGTCGATTTGACACCCAAATCCAAGATGAATTCGAGTGGGGGGTTGGTCAAAGACCCAAGGGTTCCCTAAAGAGCCCCTTGTTCACACTAAAGACTGGTTGAATAATACCTCAAAGATTTGCTATAAAAAGAGGCCACGAGTGCACTATATTTTCAAGGAATTCATTTATGTTGTTATGTTGCCTATATTCTCTTAGAGGAACCTCTTTCCTCACTAGAGCATACAATAACCATTTCATTTGGCCATTCACATCACCTCTTGAGTGAATGAGATTTGGAATTCTTCACCATTTCCTTCTAGTTTGCTACTTGTAAGAAGAGCTCAATCATTGGGGATTCAAGAGCCCTCCCTTGGAGGAAGAGGGGGGCCATAAGTCTCCCTTTCTTTTTGGTATTTTCCCACTAATAAAACTTATCCATTGGTGGCATGAATGTTGTTTGTTTTTTTTGTTCTATTTCCCTTATGCACTCTAGTTTAGTTTCTTTTATTGTTATTAATTTAGTTCTTAGTTTATTTCTTATGTTTGATATTTCTAACTCTTTCATTCACTGTTGTCTTGTCCAACTAACCCAACTGGACTTGTAAGCATCCTTATTTTGCTCATTTAGGTGACGAAAGGGATGCAACAGATTGGCCAGTCCACTAGGGATAGGTACCAATTTTCTCTCCATTTGGGTTGTTTGAGAACTTCTCTTTGGTTTATTTAACATGCAGGAACCATATCTAGCCCATGCTTGCCTTGGAAAAGATAAATTTAGAGCTGAGCTAAGAGAATTTCATCAAAGATTTTCTTCCCGGCCATGTAACAAAAAGTGCGCGGGTTTTTTTTACCCACGGGTGTGTCTTCTGAGCACGTGCACCAAACTCACTATGTTGCTCATCACATTCTATGCACTTGCATCAAAAGGTCATTTTTGATTTGAGCATTGGCGCCAAAGGCGCCTTTGTCTACTCTGCGCCCTGCGCATCTGTCCACAAAATCATACATTGTAAGAGTTTTTGTGATATGTTGAAGGCCCAGAGCCTTCTTAAGCTTGATTCTATGAAAATTGTAATATGCACCACACTTAAATTCCCTCTCCACATGAAGGGTTAGTCAAAACATAGGCACTTAGGGAGGTTAAAATCCATATTTATCCTCTTTTTTCTTTCATTTTTCCACATGGATGACTTTCTTTGATTAAAGATAAGTTGGAATCATTCTATATCACAAATATAACTACTTTCATTGGGACCATAAATTGAACGTCAATATTTGACTATTCTCTTCTCTCGTGCCATAGAGAGATCTTGAGAATCAAAAAAACGATTGAGGGGAAATTTCATCTCCCTTAAAAGACAAAATCTTTAGGAGAGGACAACATCCCCCTCAGGACTCCTCTTAGTTTATTTTTTCAAACACATTTTAAATTTGTAAGGGCCCATACATGCCCACATGGTACAAATATAGGATAGTTTTGAATTTACTTTCTTAGATTAAATCACTAGGAAAGTTTAAAGGTTTTTTAACGGGCCCACAAATTCCCACATGTCCACAATCTAGGATAGTTGTTGAAGCTTTCTTAGATTAAATCACACTAGAAAGTTAAAGGATTGGTAAGGACCCACATGTCCACATGCTAGTTCTCTAGGGACTTTAAAATTTCGCAAGGTTGTACTAATGGCATTTAGTAAATTAGTTAATCAAGACTAGTAAGGACCACACAAAGTCCACATACAACAAAGTGACACCTAACTTATTAAAAATTTGGCACACTTTCACTTATTCACACACAAATTCACTACTCATTCACATAGCTTCATCTAGAAAATAGTGGAGGTTGAAGTAAGTTTCCTCCAAAGGGATTCTAAAACGCCCCATCCCTTTTCTTGACGAGACTATCCACTCTCACTTAATTTCAACGAGATTGGTTCATAGCCCCAATCTCTCAAACAAACACATCTAAATTTTTTCTAAAAACTCACTATGTTTTCCTCCACAAGAGGTGCCAAAAGAATTTTTTTAGTCTAGGTAGGATCTTGGGGATAGGCATCCAAATAACTCCCCATTATATGGTTCTCACATATTCAAACATTAGAAGTTGGCAGATAGGGAAATTTTAAATCCTTCAAGTCAAGTGTTCCTACACCATAAGGTAGGGAGATACCTGTAAAGGGTTGAAGGCTGAGGTCCGGTTGTTCTGTGCATCCCCCCTTGAGGCACCCACCTCTTGGACGGGATCCAGCCCATGACCCATTTCTTAGGCCGAAAATCTAAATGTCACACTTTGACTGAGGTATCTAGTGACTAAATTTTAGGACATCTACCCAGGTGGAAATTGTGGGCTTCAATTGCACCTTGATCGAACTTTCTGTGGCTATTGGGAAATATCGCCAGCTCTTTCGGGATATGCACTCTCTACCCCTCATTATAACTGATCATTTCATCCTTCACTAGTTTCTCTTTCAGTGGCTTTAGACTCCACTATCGAGTGCTATTGGAAGGTCCAGTGATATTTGAGAGGAAGGACATTACGTATTTTTAGGAAACGAGCATTTGTTTTCTTTGTTATCCCATGCAGACAAAACCTACCTACCCACATGTATGATTCTTTATCAATTGATTTATGTATGATGCTCTTGTGATTACATGCGATTGTGAGATATATTGTGAAGATCCAAAATTCATAACAAACACTCTTGTTCATTTATTTCTCTCATCACCATTTTCACACATCCACTCTACTAGTCGGACATCATAAGGGACCCATAGAATCCCCGTTGTTCCATATGCTTGCTAAATCTCCCTCCCATTCTAGGGGGAGTTCCTATTCTTTCCAACTCATCGGCTCCACCTTCTCACACTCCTATGAGTGCTACCATCTTGGGATCTGCTTTGTTTGATTCCACTTTACTTGGGTCCACTTCCCAAGGTCAAACATCCACTCTCTCTCCTTTACAAGAAAGCAGGGGGGGAAATTCTTCCCAAGGGGGAAGTACAACCTCACCTAACCCTCCTCACGGTTCAGGTACACAAATCACTCATAGCATGGATAGAAGTAACCCTCCTCAAGGGTCAGGTACACAAAACATTCCTACCATGACAGGAATTAATCCTCCCCCGCCACCCTAGATTCCATACTTGTCTTCCCTCAACATACCGGTTCTAACTAAACTCACAAATGATCCTATATTGCATGACCCCACATGGCCTACAATGCCTACCAAACTCCCTTCAGACATCCCCAAGTTTGAATGAAAAATGGGAGACAACCCAACCAACCATATCATGACCTTCCACTTATGGTTCTCTTCAAACAACATCATGGATGACTCTGTCCACTTGATATTATTTCAACGCACACTCACTGGCCCATCAGCCAAGTGGTATGTAGAAGAAAAATCTGGGTCCCATGTGACCTTTGAATATTTCTCCAAATCATTTTTGACCTTCTTTCAACTACCAATCCATCATGACAATGGTCTCAAACTGTTCTCAGAGTTTAAACAAACCTCTGCCAAACACATCATTGATCACATTCACGAATGGCGTCGACGACGTAGTCTATGCAAAGCTGAAGCCACCAAGCAACAATGCCTCAATTGGTTTATCAAATCACTTGTTTACCTCCAAGGATGTGGCCACCACCTTCCCCTAGTCTGAAGAAGAATCCATTAGAAAGTCTCAACAATTCGAACTCATTTATTCATAGTCAGGATACTTATATACGGTACTACCTGATGCCCCGAGACTCGTGCCATTCAGCTAGGAAAAACTTGGGATGTATCACTCCGAGTATGGATTGATTGGTACCACTACACATCACAATCCACACCTCTAAAAACCACCTATGTATGGAACACCTCAATATCCATCGGTATATGGAGGACCCCCTTATTATCCTCCTCCCCCTTATCAACAACCATACCTTGTTTCCCTCCCTCCACCCATAAGAGGACCCCTGTCGGCATCCATGACATGCCCGAATATTCAACCGAGTTATGGAAACACCTCTACCTCTTCTTACACCCTAAGCACTAGTGAAAGCACCACACCTCCCTATGTACCTTACGGATCATTGCTACAACATAATCCATACTTCCCATTTCCTGGTCCTCCCCAGCCAATTATTTCTCCACAAGGACAACCACATGATGGGCTTAACTTTGTTCATCCCTCTCCCGTACAACAAGTCCACAATTTCAAACACCTGAATACATAAAATCTCACCCATCAGTCGAATAATGCCAAAAATAAAGAAAAAAACTGAAACAACAATAATTTAGGACCAGGAGGGAATCACCCCCAACAGAACCAACCTGTTGGGGGAAAATAGAATCAGGGGAACTAGAACCCCCAAGGGGGAAATAATCACAGACACCCACGAAAGAATAACAACAATATTTGGAAAAAATTTCCTTGTCCCCTCTGTGGTGAGTATGGCCATTATACTTACCATTTCCCTCAAATTGTGGACTTTAAATGGATGAAAGAATCTCGAAATGGACCATGTCCCCCAGCACTGCCTGCCCCCCAACAGGCCCCACAAAAATATGTGTAGCAACCACCCCTAGTCGTGCTGCAAAACCCTATTCCACACCAAGGGGTGATGAACACCCAACAGGAGATGCATCCGACCCCACCATAGATGGGACAGTATCCAAACCCAGGAACTCCTACATATCACAGTATCCTCCTCACTAGTGAGGAAGAAGTTATTCTACAAACACATAGTCGTCAATACAATGCACCTCCTGACTCCACTCCCAATACCTCGAAAGAATCCCCAGTCATAACTGGACCATCTTTTAATGATTCGTCACCCTAATACTGAACCACCCCTTTGTATTCCTTGCATCGCATTATGATGGAATGCCAACAACCCTCAGGCTAGGGCGGCACACAATTACAATCTAATCGATGACTTGGCACAATCTGTTGTGGCCATGTTAGTTTTAGAAGTCCTTCAAACCTATCCTACTCAACAGAAGTCGTTACTTTTCCCCCTGGGGGAAGTTGACCCTACTAATACTCGACTCATCAACTTTGATCTTGATAGTGGAGAACTCCGTCTCCCCACTTTGGTTGCTTTACAAATACTGGTTAAAATTTGGAACATCATAGTTCACCACTACATCATTGATGAGGATGCATCCACATGCATCATGTCCAAAATTGTATGGCAGAAACTTGGCTCCCTCGATCTCATGCCATCTTCCATTACTCTGAGAGCTTATCACGGATGACCATCCTCTCCAAAAAGGCTCTTTCAAAATGTCCCCATTGAACTCTGGGGCAAGATTATCCTCATTGACATTGACATTATCAACGCTCTGCTTGATTAAAACATTTTTTTTGGGCGTAGGTACATGTATGCGATGAAGGTTGTGGCCTCTTTCATGTTTTGTACAATGATGTTCCCCCACAATGGGAATATCGTTGCTAACGACCAAGTGTGACATTACAAGCCCAACCCTTCCTCCAACATCGATAATATCCTACCCTTTGTTCACACTAATCCCGAGGCATACCCACTCATCGATATGGGTCCCGTAATTTTCGAAGACCCATCCTTACTAGGGACATACCATGGAGCACCTCCACTCACACATCCCTCAATACAAGTATGTGTCATATCATCTAATGGAACATAAACTAGAGATGCTCTCCCTCTCACCAAGGCTTCCTTACTATCTGACATCCCACTCGTCGCAGAGCTCCTTCCTCAGGAATCCATTGATAACCCTCCAACTTCCCCTATTCCCAATTACACCCTCCCCCAGGGCCACATCCCAGTTTGGGAGACAGTCCCCCAAGCCATTACTCAAATCCCCTTCTTTTACCCCCCACTGGGCGTACAAGATTTCCAGGTAGCCGCAATTCTTAACCTTCCCAATATGGTGCTGGAAATTCTATTATGGTATCTACACCCACCTATGATGGTCCCTCAACCATCCCTCCCTCCCCATAGAAAAGGAATCTCGATGCATATTCCAATAATTACTCCCACCACACCACCCACACCCCCACTCACTAGCACCATTACTACAGCTGGGGGAATATGGAAGAATAAAGATCCCACCACTCCACTTCCACCCCGAGTTCAACCTCCTTTTTCACTATGCGAGAAAGACGGACACCCCACCAATAAATTCCTATCTCTCCCCGAGCTGCGCAATTTAATTCAACTCCCTCGAGCGACGACACCACCTGTCATTTCATCCAGTTCACCTAATACTACCATTACATCCCTTACAGGAGGCAAAGGCCTGCGACCCAAATTCGCATGTGCCATTTGTTCATAATACGACCATTACACCCACCATTTCCCCGCGCTACCTCACTTTTGGTAGACGCTAGTAGCCGTAGGCCAGAGATTTCAGCAAGAACCCCTCCCATCCGCATCATCTCACACACATGTCACTATCATCCACTATGTCATGACCTCAGTCAATGAATGTATGTGATGTCCTTTATCTCTATGTGAATCACTTGATCACTTCACATATCAATGTCCTACGATCATTGAATCTAGGCATCATCAATTGGCCCTTATTCCCAATCCTACCATCACCCCACCTCCAGTGATTCCAGTAGTCCACCCTACTCCCTCTCTAGATATGGTTTATATCTTTTCCCCTGAGCCTAAGGCACTTCCCACTCCTCCCTGTTTCATAGATAGTCTCAAGGAGGATTTTCTCCCAAATCCCCCCATATCTCCCATTCATTTCCCCATGGAGATTTTATGCCCGACTACCATTTTTAACCCATAGTATCTTGATATTTGGTTTATGAAAAGAGAACTTGCACAACCCCCTTGCATAATTCCCCCTTCCTCTTCACCAGAAGATAATCACAAAGTGATAGTCACCAATGTTACTCCCCTAGATCCCTTATATTCTCGACAGTTCCACTGCAACGAAGACATCCTCGAGGAATTAACTACACCCGATTTCCCATGGGATCCACTCCATCACAGAGCACTCTTTCTTTCAAATGAATCCTTTATGATTCCCAAACAAAACCCCATATACACAATTGAAACCAAATATTTTCTCCCCTCAGGGAATATAGATTGGTTCAATAATCCTATCCCTTCCCTGGATGCTTTTGAAGAAGGAAACATGGAAAACATTTCCCCCACCATCAAAATTGATATTTCCATCAAACCTGGAATCATAGAGGAAATTGCCATCAACGCTGCATTCTCTCCCGAAAAACTCATAGCTTACAAAACTCTCTTCCAGGAATATCGGGACATTTTTGCCTGGTCATACAGAGAAATGCCTAGCCTTGATCCCTCTATTGTCGAACATCATATAGACACTTGACTTGATATCACACCTATACGAAAAATGTAACGTCCATTAAACCCATCCAAGGCGACAACCATCAAAGCCGAGATTGAAAAAATAGGCACTGCAGGGTTCATATACCCCATCACATATACATCATGGGTCTCCAACCCCGTCCCCATTAACAAAAAACATGGCACTATCCGCGTCTGTACGAGATTTCACAATCTAAATCATGCCTATCCCAAAGACAATTTTCTAACACCTTTTATCGACCAAATTATCAATGAATGTGCTGGCCATGAGGCTCTATCCTTCATGGACCATTTCTTTGGCTACAACCAAATTCAAATTCACCCAGCCGATCAATACAAAACTGCATTCACTACCCCATGGGTACTTTTGCATATCGTGGCATGCCTTTTGGCTTGAAGAATGTCAGTGCCACTTTTCAATGTGCCATGACATACATCTTTCATGAGCTAGCTCAAATCATCCTCACCTACTTGGACGATCTCACCGCTCGATCCAAGAAATGCACTCAACATCTTGATGACTTACGAATTGTCTTTAATAGGTGTCGTCAGTACAATATCCGCTTGAACCCTCTAAAGTGATTATTCTACGTCACCATTGGATGCCTCATTGGGTTCATCATCTCCCAACATGGCATCATAGTGGACCCCCACAAGGTCCAATCCATCACGGAAATTCCCCCCCCTCAAAATTTATGCCAGCTGCAAAGCTTACAAGGTAAAGCTAACTTTTTACGTCGCTTTTTCCCCGATTATGCCACTCAGGCATACGATTTCCTTCGCCTCTTACATCATGATATCCCATTCCAATGGGATGAACATGCCCAAACCTCTTTTGATGATCTCAAAGCGGCCCTCTCCAATTCCCCATTGATTAGTCCACCCGACTATGACCGCGACTATATACTCTACGTATTGGCCTCAACCGTCTTCGTAGCAGAAGTCCTTGTCCAATTAGGGGATGACGACTGGGAGCATGTCATTTACTATATTAGTAAAAACATTTTAGAGCCACCCTTGGAATACAATCATGAAGAGAAAATCCCCCTTTCAGTTATCCTCGCAATCCAGAAACTACGCCATTACATCCTTCTTCGAACTACTAAGGTTGTAGCAAATTCCAACCGCATGCAATACTTGCTCAGTTGCTGGAAAATTAATGGAAAATTTCTTGATGGATCGTCATCCTTCAGGAATACAACCTCAAATTTTCAACACCCAATAGCAAGAAATCCATCGTCCTTGCCGAAATCATTACGACATTTCCTTCCAATACTACCAGTTCCTGTCAATACAGATTTTCCTGACGAACATCTATTTTACATCCCCTCGGATGATCCCTGGTACGGTGATCTCCTCATCTACCTCCAAACATGAAAGTTTGTCAATCACCTTTCCCGATATGATCATCGATGTATTCGACACCAGGACCCTCGCTACCTCCTTATCAGTGATATCTTATATCGATGAGGGGTCGACACCATACTTCGTCGATGTTTGACTATCGGCGAAGCCGATAGAATATTGAATGACTGCCACAGTGGCATTTGTGGTGGCCACCTCTCAGGGATGTTCACTTCCTAGAAAATCATTTGAGCCGACTATTTTTGGCCCACATTGTTTCACGATTGCATCCACGTTGTGAAGCGATGTGATAAATGTCATCTATATTCTAAAAAAGCGAGAGAACCACCCGCTCTTCTCCACCCAGTCATCACTTTCGACCCCTTTTTCAAATGGGGCATAGACTTCATGACTTGAAACTCTCCATCTATAAATCGACACAAATACATTGTCGTGGCGGTCAATTATTTCACCAAGTGGGCTGAAGCCATGCCCACCTTCAATAACACCGCTAACACTACAACACATATTTTCTTTAACCACGTCATCTCCCGCTTTGGAGTCCCACTACAGTTAGTCTCTAATCATGGGAAACACTTCGAGAATGAGATTTTCATCGAACTCTCCTCCAGGTTAGGCTTCTCCCATGAGTTCGCCTCCCCATACTACCCTCACTCCAATGGATAGGTAGAGGCGGTCAACAAGGTCCTCAAAACCATGTTGCAGTGCACGGTTAACAAACATAAGATGAATTGGCACCTAATGTTGTTTTCTGCACTATGGGATTATCACATGATAGTTAAAAATACCATTGGTTTCACACCATTTCATCATTTCCATGGGTTCGAGGCCACTCTCCCCATCGAGTGTGAAATTCCCACCTTGCACACTGCTATTGAGCTATTACCCAACACTGCTCCAATGGAGCAACGTTTGTTGAACTTAGAGTCAATGGATGAAGATCATTGATCTTCATTACAGAACAACGAAGTAGCCAAAAAATGGTCGAAGGCCACCTTTTATCTCCATGTCAACCTTCGATCATTCAACTAAGGTAACCTCGTCCTTGCTTACAATATCACGCACGATACCCTTGGCCATGGAAAATTCGAGTCATTATGGAATGGACCTTACATCATCCAACATTGCCTCAATAAAGGCACATACATCCTGGCCTCTCCTGACGTCCACCCTCTCAAAGATCCCATCAATGGGTTGTACTTAAATTTTTTTTACGCCTGAGCGTAGCCATTCTACACTAGGATTTTTCTTTTTGTACACTTTTTATAGAGTTTTTAATGTTCTTTTTCCTCCATGCCTCGCATCTAATATATCATTTGTCATTGAAAGATGACTCCTCCATCGAACTACCACATCAGTTACACCGACGGAACTAGATGTTGGACACATAATCTTTCTTCAGCTGCTTGGGCCCTCTATACACCCTCACATGAACTGCTCCAATCCAGAGGCATATGCCTGGGCTCCGCAACCAACAACCAAGTAGAATACACAACCGTCATTGGCCTCCTTCTAGAATCCAATGGATTCCATATTTTCCACCTTAGCGTCTTATTAGATTCCCAACTCATTGTCCTCCAACTCAACAATGTGTACCGTGTCCGCGATCCTTGCCTCTTCCACAAATACCTGCAAGTTAGACTTTTATCTCAACATTTTGATTCAATCACATTTACACATATTCCAAGAAAATGCAATCAAATAGCAGATAATATGGCTAACCTAGTGTTAGATTGGCATTTATCACATCAAGATACCATTACACATACATAACCCATCAAAAATCTGTCACAACATATAAATTAGACTTCATAAATGAAAAACATCAACACATGTGAACATCAAAAGGATACCAAAATGTATATCCATATATATATATATGTCAATGTGCCATCAATGTTTACAAAAAATAGTGCATGTATAATATCCATAGGTAGGTGAACCACTCACCCCTATAAATACAAAATCGGTTTCACAACACCACATACAAAATGGGCTCACAAGCCTATATAAATACAAAAATACATATACAGAGGCACTCATGGCGCCTCTAATGCTCCACCACCTAGTCCTCTCTTGGGAGGAGTTTCCCTACCAACTAAGGGTTCCTCAGGTCCTGGGGGCAGTCGCCCAGTCATAGCCACCCCCGCTACAGTTGCTCTGCGGATCAGGGTCTGCGACTCTGCCGGAAGGCCCAGACAATGCTCCAAGATTCCCTCATTTTGGATATTCACCCACATACCCTCAGACATTCCCTGTAGTATTGCCTCCAATTGATGACGAAAATCCTCGAACTCTCCCTTGGCCCTTGCTGGAGGAGCATGTGACAGACTTGCACCCAAATCATCAAAACAATGTCTCCTGCCTGCTCTCTCCTCATCTATCAGCCCCAAGACAGCCTCATCCTTCCATCATCTCTTCCCCTCCCGCAGCTCTCCCTGGGGTGGTCTCACAGGCCCCTGATGAGCCAACCCTCTAACCAACTCAACCTCATGTCCGCAAGGTCCCACCTACACAATCACATTCCCTGGGACACCATCCATCCTCAGCCCTTGGGGAGCATTTTTATCACATCACTCCCATGTACACATGCTCATGTTCAAAATTATTAAATAACTATTATATGTTCTTTATCTTTAGATATTTTTCACGTTGGGTATTTTTTTTTCATGTGTGCAAGTACTTGGTCACCAAAAATCAACACAACCCCTTCCGGTAAATTCTCAACACTTGCATGTAGTCATTCCCTCTGAATACTAATTGCATCTCCCAATCACACCCTCTGACGTTTTCCTATAGGATCCTCACATCTGGCTCTGTAGTACTATCATCTCCATTGCATTTCAAGTACTGTCATCCGGTAGCACTCTTCCCCACATGAGTTGTCCCATTCATAGTCCCACTTGGCACTTTGACACTCATTCTGCTTTCACCCCCTAGGGATGGGAGTCCCGATAGCCTTATGTATTTATGAGAATCAACCACATACTCCTTCTCCTCATTTTACTAGCTTTCCCAATGGACTCCCAGGTTATCTCATCATGGTTCAAGTTTTACTACACCTCTGTAGTATCATCAACCCTCTGTTTCATCCACAATCAATTTTCTCATCTGCAAATTGTCCTCTATTCATTTACCTCATATAAAAACCTACCCATGGGGTCCCCACCCTCCACCTATTCTCCATGCAACTTGTGCCCTCACAGGCCAAGCCATATTTCATTGGGGCACTCATTTTTGTATCTGTACACTCATCCCAAATTATTCTTTATTCATTTGGTAATTGTAAAAAGCCTTTGTTTCCAGCATTTACATAGCCTTTTGTTGTCGCCTTTGGTGACCTTCTTTCCCTGGAAAAGCAACCCATGTCTCCCTTGGTTGGGGCATTCCTTACATTCTACTCTTAATGACATCATCCATAAAACCCCGAGTATCCCACAGTCCATGTACCCCTGATCTCTGAGTTTTTCCACTTTGTTGAACCTTTGGCACAATTTAACCCACGTCTAGTTGTCCCTCTGACACTAGATCTAGTTTCACGGTTGTTGTCACTCATACTTCACATATATCCCCAACCAAGGGCAGTCTTGAGTCTCACTGCATCTTGACTTCGTCCATGTACCTCATGAGTTCCTGATCTCATCTAGTGGATTTCATGAAACCCTTTGCTTCTTGGAGTCATGTCTCCCTTTTTGTCGACATCAACATAGTTTCCAGAAGGGCAATAGTATATTGGCTCTCATTACCTTTATAATGAGGATTCTCGGACGACACAGAGAGAACCATCATTTCTCTTTACTGTCGTTTACCCCCACGACATTCGACTTCAACACTTTATCATGTTGCAGTGGGTCTTACTTTGCAACTATTGCAGTTGTTTTTATATTTTCCAAAGACCTCTGAAATTTAATAGGCTATCAATGCCTGTGTATCATCGACACTTCCTACAGGTGTCATCACCTCTTTTCAGAGTTTGTTCACCATCATAATTGACCTCTTCCATTATCAAACAACCCTGGAGGGTGTTGCATTTATCTACATCAACATACATCTTCAATTCTTGTTTAACACATTTTGAGTTACATGACACGAGCATGGGGCATGCCCGTCTTGTTTGTACATAGTTTTATTTTTCCACACCTTGCGAAAGGTTTGGGTCCTACAGGTTCCCCTCTCCCTCCCATGGGTCGTTCTTGCAATTCCCCTCAACACTCTTTCTTACAAAAGTACTCTCAGTAGAAGAACATTGATGTATTTCGACTATAAGTATGATACTAACCTCACACATCACGGGGCATCTATTATCACTGAAATTTTGTCCGCAAATGGTTACAAGAATCCAACATCCCCAAACAACTATTAGTTCATCCATGGCCCAAAAAATTCATTTACAAAGGGAACAAAACTATACAACTAGTTATAAAATCAGCATGTGCTAAGGATACAAAGGAAGCACACGCACATGCGACAGTTGAAAAACTTTGGAAAAGCGTGCATGCACCCGATGCACGACTGTGGATGCAAAACACAGTGCACACCTCAGAACGGAGCATTTATGATTTTTTTCAGCCTTCCACCCACTTCTGGTTCATCTCCCAAGTCAATTTGACACCCAAATTTGAGCTGAATCTGAGTGTGGGGATGGTCAAAGACCTAAGGGTGCCCTAAAGAGCCCCTTGTTCACACTAAAGACTGGTTGAATAATGCCTCAAAGATTTTCTATAAAAAGAGGCCATGGGTGCACTATATTTTCAAGGAATTCATTTGTATTTTTATTTTGCCTATATTCTCTTAGAGGAACCTCTTTCCTCACTAGAGCGTACAAACACCATTTCATTTGGCCATTCACATCACCTCTTGATTGAATGAGCTTTGGATTTCTTCACCGTTTCCTTCTAGTTTGCTACTTGTAAGAAGAACTCAATCATTGGGGGTTCAAGAGCTCTCCCTTGGAGGAAGAGGGGACCCATAAGTCTCCCTTTCTTTTTGGTGTTTTCGCACTAATACAACTTATCCATTGGTGGCATGAATGTTGTTTGTTTTTTTTGTTCTATTTCCCTTATGCACTCTAGTTTATTTTATTTTATTGTTATTGATTTAGTTTTTTGTTTATTTCTTATGCTTGATGTTTCTAACTCTTGCATTCACTTTTTTCTTGTCCAACTAACCCAAATGGACTTGTAAGCACCCTTATTTTTCTCATTTAAGTGACGAAAGGGATGCAACAGTCGTCAACAACAACAACAAAAACAACAATCCTCTTCCTAAAAAATACAATATGTTTTGCTAGACCATTTGGTTAAAATTTGTCTTATTAAGTAAAAGATCTCGAGTTCAAGTCTCTCTTTTGTTATTTTTTTTTTTAAAAGTTCATGCTAAAATTGTAAAGTGTATTTCACTTCAAGTATAAAAGTGAATCACTATAAGTAGCTTTAATATTTTATTCTAGAGTTATTTATTTTGCATGCAAATTTTCTTTTATAAAGTAACTTCATTGTAAAAGTGATCTTCACTTCTCTTGATAAAAGTGGGTCACTTCATAAAATAACTTACACTATCACGTGGTCTTTTGGTTATCGTTTATGCCTTTTTTAAAAATGGCATAACTCTCACATCCGAAGTCCGTTTTCAGTGTCGTTTTTTTTAAAACCGTATAACTTTTCGAGATATTTTCATCCACATAATTAGTTTCAGTTTTAGTTTTTAAATCCATATTATCTACATATTTAATATGGCTTATACAAGTAATATCTTGCTTACCAACACCAACTACTTCCAATTAAAATCTCATGTGGAAGATTTATTAAGAAGTAAAGGCTTGTACAGGATTAACTTGGGAAAGGAAAAAAAACCATCGATGATGATAAGAAAGTCAAATAGTCTAATAGGAGCGACGAATCATGTGGACTAATTAGAATGTCCATCTCTCCTTATTTAAGGTTCCACCTTAAAGAAATTGATGACCCCAAAGAATCTTGGGAGAAGATTGAATCTATGTTTGGTAAACTCAATATTATTTGAGCACAACAATTAGAAAATCAAGTATTGACCTTAAGTCCAAGTGAATTTTCTTGCCTTGGAGACTATCTATCTAAGTTTAAAACACTCAAAAACTTATGTGAAGAATGTGAGATAAAAATGGAGGAAGTGTGTTGCACCTATCTTACTCTTTCTAAGCTAGGTAGTGCATATTTTGTGTTTGTATCTACCTTTTATGCCATGAGAGAGGCTTTAGGGAAAGATTATAAAAAACCTATGCTTGAGTCCTTTTGTGCTTTTTTGATTAGAGAGGAAGATAAGCTTTTACAACTTGGAGTGATCATCACTACAGGTACCTCCAACAAAGGCTTAGTTGCCCATCAAAAAGATAAACCTAAGTATCCCAAGAAGAAACAACCTTGCTATAGCAACAAACATCATAAAGGGTCCTAAACCCACTCAGAAAACTTCATCTCCTAATGGTGACAAAGGAGAAAACTATAAAAATAAGAATATTAACAGAGATTGCAAATTTTGTGATAAATATGGTCATAATGAGTCCAAATGTTTCAAGAAGACGACATCTTTAGAAGCAGCGATGAAGAAGAACAACATCGGTATTGATTCTACTACTTCTTCTTCTTCTCATGGACATGCACTTTCCACTTCTGGTTTTTCCTTCAATACAAATTCTACTTCTTCTTCTGATGAGAGGCTTATTGATTCTAGATCATTTTATCATATGGTTAAGGATAAAGACATATTTTCTACTCTAAATGAATGTAACACCAAGAAAATATTTGTTGGTGATTATAGATCTCTTAGTGTTGTAGGATATGGAACAATTCAAGTAGACAATGGTCATTTCAATGATGTATCATGTGTTCCAAGTCTTTCTTGTAAATTTATATCAATATATAAAATCACTCATTCAAGTGAAGGTAAAACCGTAGAGTTTTCACCTCACGAAGTTGTAATCAAGGATCTAAAATATCCTAAGCATGTTCTTGTAACTGGAATTACTGATGATATTACTAGGTTGTACAAGTTTGACAACTTTGGGTCATCATATTTTTCATCAGTTTTTGTTTCGCATACCAATGACTTTAGCAAACTTTGGCATGAGAGGTTTTGTCATCTAAACTATTTCTCATTGCAACAACTATGTAATCAACATATGGTGACTAGTATTCCTCTTGTTTCATGTAGAGATGGTGTTTTGTTTAGTTGTGTTCTTGGAAAACATCATTGGGACATTTTTGACAAACGTGCCTATTGGCATGCCTCGGGCCCTTTCCAGCTTGTTCATAGTGATTTGTGTGGTTCACTTTCTTCTCCTTATTTTTCTAGGTGCAAGTATTTATTAACTGTCATTGGTGACTTTTCCAGATGTACTTGGGTTTACTTCTTAAAGCTTAAGAGTTAAGTTTTTGACAAGTTTTTGGCCTACAAGGCCTTTGTAGAAAAGCAATTTGGACATCAAATTAAAAAGTTAAGAAAAAATAATGGAGGTGAATATGTGAACAATAGTTTTACAATTTACTTCACTACATAGGGCATCCAAATGAAACACATTGTTCCATATACACCAAAACAAAATGGTGTTACTGAGAGAAAGAACTGCACATTAAAAGAAATGGCTAATTGTATGATCCAATCTAAGGGATTAAGTCTAAAGTATTGGGCAAAAGAAATCAAATGTAAAAATTACATAGTCAATCACACTCCCACAAAGGCTCTTAAAAATATAAACTATAATAATATTGGACTAAAATTAAACCAGATGTAACTCACTTTTTTGTATTTGGCAGTATAGCATGGGCTCACATTCTTGATGAGAAAAGGAAATAATTGCAGCCTAAAAGTGAGAAGTGTATATTTGTTGGTTATTTTGAATATGTCAAAGGTTACAAACTTCTTCAACCACATTGTAATGAAATTATTGTTATAAGAGATGTTAAATTTGATGAAAATATCTTAGCCCGCGAGCCAAATTCGATGATTGTGCCTTCTTTGTCCTGCGAGCCATCTTCGGCATTTGTTCCTGCTTTTGTTCCTATTATGGTTTATTATTCAGATGATGATAGTGAGGATGAAAATTCACCTCCACCTACTAACCTTCCTCCAGATGAGTCCTTTGGACCTAAACCAACACCAGTTCCATCGCTTCCTAGATGGGTTCATTCAACACGAGAAAGAACTGGTGATCTTGTCGATGATCCTTCAAATCAGCGTCTAACACGTTCACATCTCTAGTGAGCCTCTTCTCTTGTGGCTCAAGTTTCAGAGAGTCATGATCCAGAGACATTTGCAGAAGGTTCAGGTCATACATATTGGGATACAACAATGAATGAAGAGTATCGTTCTTTAATGGAAAATGATACTTGGGATCTTGTACCTCTTCCAAAAAGAAGAAATGTTTTTAGATGTAAATGGGTCTACAAAACTAAGTATGAATTAGATGGATGTGTTGAAAGACTCAAGGCTCGGTTAGTTTCCAAAGGATTTTCCCAAGTTGAAGGAATTGACTATAATGAAACCTTTTCCCCTGTAGCCAAAATGATTTCCCTCCACCTTGTTCTTGCTCTTTCTACCTTACATAAATGGGAGGTCCATCAGATGGATGTTAAATCTGCCTTCTTGCATGGATAATTGTAAGAACAAATCTACATGGAACAACCTTCTGGCTATGTCCAAAATGAATCTAGCCTTGTTTGTTTCCTTAAGAAATCTATTTATGGTCTTCAGCAAGATCCCCGAGCTTGGTATGCGAAAATAGACAGCTTTCTTATTGACACCAGATTCTCTATATTCCATTTTGATCCTAATGTCTATACCAAGAAAGTAGGAAGCCATCTCATAATCCTTTTCCTTTATGTTTATGACCTTATCCTTACTAATAGTGACTCAAAACTTTTAATCCATGTGAAAACCAGGCTTAAGAAGAAATTTGAAATGACAGACTTAGGTTTTTTTCACTATTTCCTTGGCCTCCAAGTTTTGCAAACCAATGAAGGAATATTTCTTTCCCAGTCTAAGTATTCTTGTGACCTTATTCGTCACTTTCACATGGATGATTGTAAACCATTGTTACACATTATTTTCATCACCCTTATGACCGTTAATGATGTAAACCTATATGTTTCCTTCAGAGAGGTCAGTGGCCTGAATTCCCGAAGAAAGAAGGGAGAAGAACTTTCCCTGAGAGAAGAAGTTGTATTTTCCTTTGTAAAAACCCAATTTTGGAGGATTTCTGCAGGCTGCTATATATGCAAGGTGCGGAAATGCCTGATTTGCACAACTTTATCTATAGCTAGGGTACGGAGTTTCCACATGCTCCATTACATCTAGGGTGCAACGACATTTGTACGTGGGAAAAACGAGCATTTTCTAGATGCTTATAGAAGGAGAAGCTTCTATGGTGAGGTGGCCTCCGAACGGTTTGGATCTTACTCTCTTTCATGATTTAGTGGGATCATCCTAACCTCCTCACCTTATCATCTTCAACTTATAAAACGAGAGGAGATCTCATGGAGAAAGTTACTTGTTTTGGCTTGAGATTGTTATCTTGGTTAGAGTAGCTTTGAGCTTTTCTTTGTCAAGATAGATTGTGAGTAGCTATTAGATCCATGGTCTCAGAATCATTAGAGAAAGAAGTGTGTGGGAAGAAATCAATCATTTGAAGGGATCTTACAACATTAAGGCATCCGATTGTAATCTCTCTTCCTATTATTTAATATAATACAGTGGCATGCCTCTTTCCCATAGAATTATCTTTATTTTATTGCATAATTCCTTGATCATATGCATAGGTTGTCATTGAATATAATTATACTACTTTCACTTTGGTTGGTTTGTATATCCCTATAGGATCATCTTCACAAGAGCACTGGAGCGAAATAGGAACAAAAAAGACATAAGGAAGCGACATTTAAAGGTATGTCTCTCATCCTTTTTTTAGTAGTAAATTCAATGATTAGAGCCTAGGGAAAGCGCCATGTTCTGTCTTGTTTTGTTCTAGATCTAGGTGGATCCAATAACAAAATTAGCGACCATACTAGGGAACATATTATTTTCCTAGTTTGTCTTTATTTCTTTCTTTGATTGCTTGGTTTCTGTTTTCTGAGTCACTGGGGGATCCATCTTGACTCTATGACTATTAAAATTCACTGGAAAACCTTCTTAAATTTCAATTTTTTTCATTTTTGTTTGATTTCCACACCCTGCTTTGAGGGATAGTGTGGAGACTTATGATTTCATCACCCTACCTATTTAGACCAGTGCAAAAACTATGCACCTTACCCATATATGGCTTGTGGAAATCAGGGATATTCGCACTGTGTTAGTCTACAACCTGCAGAAATTGAGAAAAAAAATGTTTTTGGTGGTTTTCCCTGCCCAGATCTATGATATGGTTCTGGGGTAATTTGTTGGGTCTGATTACAGTTAGCTTGACAAAATTTGAATCTACTTTCAGCCATCTTTGCCTCATTTTTTCTTTGATTGTTTTTGAAAGATTTGATCTCTTCCTTTGAGTGTCTTTCTGTTACAAAGCATTGTTTTTCTTTAGAATTGTTTAGTGAAAGAACATTTCTTTTTTCTGAATAATTTGTGTTAAAAGAGAAACTTAGTTTGGGTTGTTTTTGTTTTGAAGTGATTTTATATTGCTTTTAGCTATCTTTAAAACAAAAAACTTTATTTCTTGCTTTATATTAGTTTGGGGACATCCTTGCATTTGAAGTAGTGAAATTGCATGTTTTTTTGTCTTGAATTCTGAATTTTTTTTCTCATGAATTGGTGTACAATCTATTTTACTCATTTCTTGAGAATATTGATATTGATGAGTTTAATTAAAATTTGGCACATTTTTCATCTGGGAATGATAAATGTTTTCTCCTTCTCATAGCATAGCTTTCATCGAAATGAAAAGATTGCATCTTCATATCTTTTCATAACTTTCGAGTCGGTCATAACACCATATTGTCTACACCATTTTTCCTCTTGAGTGACAACAACCATAAAATAAAGTTCTTATACAAATTTATTAGACATTTTTATATTTTCTGGTAGCAAACCTACATTAGCTTAGTTGTAGGGATTTGGAATAGGTGTGAAAGATAACTTTTCAAAGCTGCAAACAAACATAGAATCTTGCGTCAGGGAGCGGTGAAATCCACTTGCTACATTTTTTCTTGGGAAGCCCTTCTAACACAAGGGTCAATCACGAGGTCGCATTGAGACTGGAAGAGTACTCATTTTTCTTTGTTGGTCTTGGTGTAGATATTGTGTGTATTATGGGGGTTGCTTAAAGGTATACCCACAATGATGAGTGGAAGCCTTTCAAGTTGATTTCGAACTAGATACCCTGCCTTTGTGCATGGATCAGACTATCGATTGTTTCCCCAAGCATCACTATAGTAGTTGGTAACCTTAGTGGCCTACCTCTTTAGGGTCTTTATATAAGGTTTCCATGGAGGGGAAAGCCTTCACGGTACCTAGAATCGACATTGGACAAACTCACTCGGGCTCCTTGGAGGGTATACCCACGATTATGTGTAGGAGCTTGCACCAGGGTGTAAGTCCGTTAAGGAGGTCATCAATGTAACTTTTCCACCCGCTCTATCTCATCCACTTCTTACTTTGTTCCCGCGACGTTGGATTTCATCACCAACTAGTGCATTCATTGTGAGAATGTTTTGTTTGCTTGCTTTATTACTATATTTTTAGCGTGTGTTGTTTGTTTTCCCTAGCGGACTCTAGATTGGATTTTTGTTTTTAATGGAATTAGTTCCCAAAATGACCAATGAAGGAACCCCTGCCCCAGGGTAAACTTTATTTTTCCTTCTTACGGAAACATTGGTCCTCCTCACATCACTACATTGATCCTTCCAGGTCTCATGATTGGATTGTTGGTGTGGTTTTTTTCCACTCAGGTAATCTCGAATGCAGTGAGTGCTTCATTTGTAATAACTTCCCCCCAAGAGAATCAACCTCATGTTGATCCTTCACCTTATTCATCGATAAGGTATTCTTCACCTTCTTCACTTGCAAGGTATTATTCCATTTCATCTTCCTCGCCGAGTGAAATATCTAAAGCTAGTAACTCAGTGGATAAGAAGAAGAAGAAACAAAATAATAATAAGAAGAAAAATAAACAAGGGTCCAAACATCCAACCATTGTCAGACATGTTGGAAAGAAACCAATTACTATTAATCATGTTGGGAGTGTTGATGATACCAAGATCGCCCAAACAACCCATAATCCCAAGTACCCCTGCAGGCTTTGTAAGGGTAGCCATCTTCTTAAGGATTGCCCTGGTCTATCGAACAAGGTTATAGAAGCATGGTCTACGCATCCTCTGTGACCTATGTCGTCAACCTATGAACAACATGTTGATGACCCCTTATCAAGTAGTCAAAATACCGTTGGGAAAACTAAAAGTAGATTCAAGTTCCCGTGTATGTTATGCAAAGGGATTCATTTAACTCACCTTTTCCCTCATATGGATGAAGCCTCAAAATTCATGGAAGACATGATTGTCTCACAACCTCAACTTCTAGCTGCTTATCAGAAGCTTACTCTCAACCCACCTGTAGTTGATGGAATGATCAATCTAGTCCCTTCATCGGTCAATCTGGTTGATCATGTAGTCAACCTGGTCACATCCTTAATTGAACCAGTTGACAAAGTGGTTGCTCCGATCTCATCCTAGGTCAATCCCACTCTTCCGGTAGAGAGTGAAACTCAAACGGTCGATCCATTTCCACCCGTCGACCCCATTCTCCCCTTAGAGAATGAAGCCCAAGTGGTCGACTTGATCTCATCATCAGTCGATCCTACTCTCCCGCTAGAGAGTAAACCTGATACTGCTCACTTTTTTCTTTTTGATATAGACTTTACCATGCTAGGGGGTATTCCCCCTTCTCCTGTGGAACCTCCTCCAAGTAATGAGGCCATCCGTTTTGATTGGGGTGTGCTAACTAGACCTTGTCTTCCCTCTCACATTCCTTTCCAGATTAAAGTGCAAGTTTGTCGTAAGGACATTCCTCAGACGTTGATAGATGAAGATGTGTATATTAGTATTTTGTCCTCTTTTGCTTAACAAGCTTTGGGTTGTCCCAAGCTTGCCCCAGTTACACAGAATCTGTTAGCTTTTAACAGAAGAACCAATTAACCTTTAGGGACCCTTCCTCAGTTTCCCATAACTTTGGGGGGGAAGTTGTCTTTATTAATGTCATGGTAGTCCAAGACCCCTTGGATTTCTCTTTGCTCCTTGGGCGGGACTATGTCTATGCCATGAAAGCTATTGTGTCCACTCTTTTTCGTGTGATATCTTTCCCTCACGATGGAATAATTGTGACTATTGATCAACTTTCATTCATCAGTCCTAATTTGATTACCTCCCTTAGTGGTTATTATATGAAGACAGTATCACCCCTGCCATAGGTAAATTATGTCGCGTTGTCTCCCATGCCTTCCACTGCCGATGACAATGACTTGGATTCGGTAGTTGACATAGTGACCTCTTCGGTAGGGATATTGGAGCCTGAACTCCTTACCCCTCTCGTGACCCTTGACATGTGTTCCTTCTAGAGTGTGTTTCTTCCATCAAGTGAAGATGTTTTGTAGGCCATGACCGCGTTTTGTCCCTTGATATGGTGTCCTTCCAGAGAATTTTCCTCTTGGAAGCCATGATCACGAAGAGGCCTTGAGCACGGTTCTCTGATTTCAATCTCGTTAAAAAATGAAACCAGCTTTGAGAATAGTTTTCTGCTTTCAAGCTCATTTAAAAATGAACTGAAATGTTGAGCATGATTTTCTGATTTCAATCTCATTGAAAAATGAAACCATCCTTGAACATGATTTTATGATTTCAAGCTCGTTAAAAAATGAAACCAGTTACGAAGATAGTTTTGCGTCTCTGTGGAAATGTTGTTAGAAAATGAAACAAAGGTTATGAGCATAGTTCTCGTTTCCATGTCAAGATCGTTAAAAAATGAAACAATGGTTTAGGGATTGAACCTACATTCACGAGCATAGTTCTTATTCCTGTGTCAAGATCGTTAAAAAATGAAATAGTTTTCCCCCTCTCTGTCTGAGTTAAGTCCTTCATATAGTATTTGATGCTTAATTTCATCCGTCTTTGCAGTTGGAAGAAACAAATCTTAGGAGGAAATGCTTCCAGCCTCTGGACTTCATGCTGAAGTTAAATCTGCTAGTCTCTTAAGATGGGGGCTAAGTACCAACCATCCCTGTGTAATGCGTTGGGAAGTCCAAGCATAGTTTTCTATGGTTCAAGCTTGTGTAAAAATGAAACCACTTACCTCAAGAATAGTTTCCTCTGGTTCAAGCTTGCATAAAAATGAAACCAGGTCCAAGCATAGTCGTGTTTAGCTTTAAGCTTGTTAAAAAATAAAATCTATCCCAAGCACAATTTTTCTTTGTTTTAAATCTTGCGTAAAAATGAAAACAATCTCGAGCATAGTCTTTTTTATTTATCATGCTTGTAAATACATGAGAATAAGTTACCGAGATTAGTATTTGTTCTTTCTCGTGCTCATAAATATG
Organism: Picea engelmannii; assembly: GCA_009831015.1. NCBI lineage: Eukaryota > Viridiplantae > Streptophyta > Pinopsida > Pinales > Pinaceae > Picea > Picea engelmannii. The sequence continues at coordinate 129,300 of ML777985.1, read as the reverse complement.
TGAGAATGTAATCGAGTATACTTTTATCACTTTTTTTGACTCGTAAAGGTTATACGAAAAATGAACCCCCTAGAGTCACCTTTAAGCTCTTTTCAGACTCTCTAAACATGAAAAGATTGTCGAGTGACCTTGTTATTTTCATGTTGGTTAAAGTATTTGAAGAAAACATATGTTGAGTGATAGTTTATCTCTTTTTTGGTCTCATCAGACTACTTTACAAAAAAGGAACTGGGAGAGTTCTCTTTCATTTTTCAGGCTCTCAAAATATGAAAACCCCCGAGTTTTCTATCTTTGGACTCGTTAAACAAACATCGAAAGACCCATATGGGACCAAACCACTCCTTATTAGGGTTCGTTAAACATACTCTGAGGGACTCATTCAAAGGATGAGATTACATCAACAAGCATATGTTATCCTCCTCAATCTTGCGTAAAAATAAAGAGGTACTCGCCAGAAATGGTGGGGGGGGAATTGGGAAAGAAATGTGTATAAACCTGTATTCTATGGAAGAGTCACCTTTGAACATGACACCCTTTCACTTGATTTGTGTCTAGGTTAGAAAATCCACTTGTCTCTTGGTCATACTCCTTTATAAGATTACAAATTGGTCTATAATTCATGTTGTTTAGTCAGTGTTTCCAAAACAGTTGTTGTGTCATCAATATGTTCAAAGAGAAGTTAAAACCTGAAATCCTTCTATTGCGTTGGCCATTTCTGCAGTCCTTAAGAATTCTATTGCGTCGGTCATCCCCAAGTTAGTCCTAAATCATTTGTTACTCTGATCTACCTTAAATCGTGTTACCCGTTTCATGTCATTGACGGGGGATACACTAAGGCCCTCCTGTGATGAGTTTTTTCCTGTCGACTTGTTGATGGGCGGAATTAACTGCTTGTCAACTGGAAGAGTGAATCTGATTCGATGTTGTCTAATTAAATCAATCCGTTTGGATTAATTCACTCCAATAGGTTTAGCGGCTCCGTTGGCTGATCTAATTTCTAAAGAAAGTGAAAAAAATAACTAAAGGAAATACAATAACTTACTAAATAACAATCACAAAGATATATATGTACATATATATATATATCTATATATATATATATATATATATATATATA
>ML777985.1:63640-88830 GCA_009831015.1 Picea engelmannii | reverse complement strand
AAACAACATGATGTATACTATCCATTCATGGGTGTTGTATATGCATGTGCATTTTTCTTCATGTCCAAATACCTTTATCAATCTTGCGGTCCAAAACCCATGACTAGGGTTGACATCAATGACAACAATCAATCTTCCAACAAGAAGGATATTTTGGAACATATAATTGAATGAAGGTTTTCTGTATTTTTGGGGCCCCTATTTAATAACGTTTTTCTATGATATATTTATAGACTTGGTCTATTGGTGGATTTAATGATTTGTTTTTCTGTTATACCTACTAATATTTGGAGAGAAAAATTCATGTAGAGACTGAGACAAAAACATTGCATGAAATTTTTTGTAGATGTATAATGCCTTTCAAGGAGCAGAAAAACTAAATGTATGATGATAAGTATTCCTCTATTAATTTCATATATTTATTTATTTATTTATTTATTTATTTGTGAAATAGTACATTATATTACTTCAAAGGTAAAATTTGTATATCATGGAAAACAAAACCTACATCATTCAAACAACAAGGGTTCCAATAAAATCCTTCCCTAAAAAGGCCAAAAACTCTAGCATATGTGCTTGTGCACCAATAGAAAGAGACTCAACATGACAATGAAAGACATTGAGCTTGACTCTCACAACTCATGCTTAAAGCTTCTCCAATAACCAAGGCTAAGAGAAGAGGGGTATTCCTAAAAACTAGCTTTAGATAGATACTTCCACAGAAAACCAATGGAGATCAACCATAGATAATTCCACAATGATTTGCAGCTATCCCAAACCATCTAAAAGTATCACCCAAAAGAGGGATTTTCCATGAAAGTGAGGTTGTAAAGAAGTAGTATCCATCCTAAAACCATGTTAAAAAACCTATGTTTGTGTTGCAAGGATGAAAAAATGCCCCCATTCACATTTCATCTACATACTCTGTTCATGTAATTTAGAAGTAGAATTCAACTTGAAAACATGTCAAAAAACCTGTTTTTGTGTGGTAAGGATAAAATGAAGCCCATGTTCAAACTTAATCTACATACATTGTTCATGTAATTTTATTGCAATGTTTGCAGACACTGTAAGGCTATTAGGATAAAGAACAGTAAAAAGAGCATAGATGCTCTACGTCACTTCACCAGCTGGACCACTTCTAGAAATAAAAAACATACAAATCCAAGCTCATCATTGAAGTAGTTGTCAGCATGAGTCCACAACTGTGTGGGGGATCATCATGATCTTTAGATCGGAAGGTTCATAATAGTTCTCAGAAGTCTAGGTATTTTAGAGTTATTGAAATTTCCTATAAATTCTAGGATGTGCAAGGATGAAGCACATAATATTAAACTATTGTATGAAAATGCCTATGACTTGGCCTACCTTTCTCATGTAAGAAACTTTCAGATATTGATCGGAACTTACATTTATATTTTCATGTGTATTTTGAATTGAGATAGGAAGTCTTTCATATTTGTTAGTGTCCCATGACATCAAATTGGTATTCGGTCACGAGTAAGGGAATTAAATGATCTTGCACGATTGATATTTTCATCTTTGGATTTTACCTTCTTTTACCTCCAGGATAAACTCTTCCCAAACTCTATGGTTTTTACTTTTATTTATGTAGTTTGTACTATGTTTCCACTATCCATATATTCATGTTAATAATTCATCTTTTTTCATATTTATATTAAGGAATTTTTTAACATGTTAGCTAGTCAGTGGATTTAGTGCTAATAAGGGGCCAAAGGAGGATGGAGCTTCCTCCGATCATATTTGATACCAATTTTTTTGATTAAATTCATTTGAATTAAACAAAGGATTGCATTTCTACTTTCAGAGTTAGTAGTTTATTAGTTGAACTGGGTACAATATTAAAGCATGTCAAAATTGCCTTATCATGAACAACAAAAGGGGAATATATGCAGATGCAAATAATTTGATTTGGAGCTGATGAGAAATCTATGTCCTGTAGTTATTGCGTGCACACATGCGTAAAAATTTAGAGTAATTTTTTCATATCTTCCCTAACTCCATAGCTAGCAGGAATGCATTTGTTTCCATAGTCAATGAATATTTAGAACAAATTCGATATTTACTAGCATGGTTTGGAGGAAGAAAACTAGCCACTTATATCCCTATTCTCAACTTTAGTAGTCCCAAGGACTTGGGAACTCCTCCAAATCAAACAAAATCAATTTTAGTGATTGTTGGTTGCACCTATACTATTACATCATGATGATAAAGAGTCATTAGGTTAACCTCTGGGGAGCTAGGGAAGAAATCAGGTTTTACCTATATGGATGTGAATTCATTAATACAATAATGAATCCAACCTTACCTTTTAATTCAATAACTAGATACTAAATTTGTTGCAAAATAGGTCATTTCCAATAAATTAACCTTACCTTAATCCGTACATTTATCATATCCAACCCCCTTCCTCCATGTGTGCCAAATATTCTCCCTCAAACTTCACTCACTGTCGTGATTTTTGTCTTTATTTTTTTTTATCTATATGTCTTTGCAGTAATGTTTTTCAATTTACATAGTTGATTGATGAGATCCAATAACTATATTGAATGGCATTTTAGCATACTTACACCAAGGGAACTACTATTTTTCCACATAAAAAAAATTGATTAGAAGGGGATACCAATACAAAACATTGTTGGAGGAAAATTAAACTCTAACATTGTGAAGGTTTTCTCTTGTGAATGACTCGGTTCCTATTGGATATTTTTTATATTTCTTTTACATATTTGAACACACCAATGTTTGGTAGAATGTCTGACCAAGATGACCAAGATGACCAATTAGTAGGAATGCTTGACATGGTCATGGAACTCTTTTCCCTCTTGGATTGTTGCCCGGTTCTTTTTGGATTATTTCTCAAAATGGGTTTATTAGGGATGGCATCTAGATCCATTCTTCTTTCAAGACCTGTATTTCTAAAATTTTGTATTTTCGTAGTTCAAATTACTTTAACTAAATGGAATTACTTGCTAACTATGATTATGTATATTCTTAGTTCAAATTATATTGTCAAGACTTTAACAGGATTTTATGTTGATATAAGCTTTGAGAGTGTAAGGGTTACATTTGTTTGGATTTCCAGAATCATCATTTGGGTCAAGGCCATGTTTATTATGAAAATGTTGGATGGCCTTACATGTATATACTATGCGATGGAATGTAAAAATGTTTGGAAATGTAAGATGGACTGTTAGGTTACATAATAAAAAACCATAAAATTTAAAAGTAATAAAACTATAGGACATGAGAAAACCAAACCAATACATGAATTTCTATTCTTCTAGCTTAGATATCAAGTTGGGAAAAATATATTTGAAAGTTATAGTTTGGAAATAAGTCTCTAAATCACCACTTATGAACATTATTTTTGTTTCTATTACATTGATGATGCTTGCCAATTTATCTCAAAATTATATCTTCCTAAGTTATTATAGTAGAGGATGTAAAGTTGGTATTTTCGTAATGGGAGTTATTATATTAGAGGATGTAAAGTAGGTGGATATATGATTGAATTTTTCTAAGTAAACTATATCAATTTTACAAGATTTATCTTGGTTGTGGCTTCTAAAAAGTCTAAGTTGAACCCAAAATGGTTATAAGAAGAAGCATGTCGAGAACCAAATGGAGATGTAAAAGTGCTACCATACCAGCCAGTGTCCAACCCACATAATATATGGTAGATTCATTTGAAACAACTACAGGGATAATCTATTGAAAGTATATTGTAGGTCTAAAAGCATATTTGGAGAATATTTTAGCGATCCTCAACTCCAATGCAAATACAATACCCTATAGCCTCTTTGCATGTACTATCTAAATTTATCACAATTATTAGAATTGATAGAAACACTATCGGAATTGATAGAAATGTTATCACAGAATTGATAGAAACACTATCAATACAAATAGAAATAATAAAAACATTAAAAAACAATGTTGATGCTCATAACTTTCAGTATGTAAAAATTTCAGTAAAAATGTAATAAAAATTAAAAACGAGTGTCTAATCTCAAAACTTTGGATATCTAAACATTTACAACATTGGGAACAACGACGCTATAAATAAGACCTCCAATATATTCTCCAATGAGACAATGACATATAAGGTTTTTTTTATTATATAAAAAATATTGTTTTTACTTCTATAGTTTGAACAATACAGATGATGTGAAAATTTATAGTCAAAGGACATATTAATATGAAGTCAATGAATTATTGATCACTATAGTACCTCTATGCCTTCGGTGGGAACTAATAATCCATCTATAATAACATAAAACAACATGTTACTATTGATTTCCATTTTCTCCTATTATGAAAGGTCGTTGCTCCAGGTGCCATGGATCTTTGCAAACTCATAGTTATAAGGTGATGATGCTCTACAAAGTTAAATGAAAACTGTACTCTTGGAAGCATGGTGCAAATTCTCTCTCCGAGGACAACTCAATTAGTCTCTCCTTGTTTCTATCACTTTGGTATCACTTCTTCTGGGATTTCCTACTCCTTTTCCTATTGGTCTTAGGTTCAATTTAAAATAACATTGGCTCTGGGGCCAAGCATCTTTATTTTTTATTTATTTCATATTATTTTTTCTTGGTTTTGCTGAGTTGTTTGAAGTTTTAGAGACAAGAGTCTATTATGTGCAGTAGATGGACATTGGTTGCACATGACTGGATCAATTGATGGGATTGCTTTGGTTGATTTAGCTAATCAAGTAGACATAATAAGTCTTTTCTTTTTCTTGGGTGGATAAATATAATGAAATCCAATGTTGATAATACAAGGGCCAAATATAGATAATTCTCGAATGAGCCAAATATATTGGTGGACAGTTGGTTTGGACAATTGGTTGTTATTGATGTCAACCCTTAGAGATTGATGTCAACCCTTGAAGAAGTCTGGAAGCCCTAGATATATGGTTGAGATTAATGGTGAGTTAGTTGTCATTGATAGAGTGGTTGATGTTAGAAGATGTGGTACCCGAACCAAGTTGAGGAATATGGACATGAAGGACAATGTAATTGCAAGTAAGAATACATAAACCTCTAGAATGTCAACAAGAAATCAATTATTCTAGAATCCCCTGGAAGGTCAATAAGAAGTTGCTAGTCAAAGTGGTTACAAAAAGAAGTTAATTAAGGGTGGAGTTGTTGAAACAATAAAGTAATTAAAAATAAAATTAGTTGCAACAAGAAACTAATTATGGGTAAAGTAGTTGAAAAAATGAATTTATGATTTGATTAATTAAAGAAAATTTAGTTGCAACAAGAAAGTGGTTTAGCCCTAGAATATAGAGAAGTGGTAAAACAATTACAAGGTAGACCCTAAAGGAATGAACTTGGGAAGTATAAATAAGAGATCAAGAGACTCCCATTAGCACCTATTGAGAATATTGAATATTTATCTTGTGAAAGGTTTATTGCAGGGATTTTCATTGACAAATCTAAGGTAGCACAAATATGATGCAATGAAGGAAGAGCGATGAAATTTTTTTGTGACTGCAGAGAAGAGAGAGTTTTTGTGAAAAACCCTAGTTTAGCTGATCCTCGTGGTTCATACTGCTAGTGTCCCACTAGGCACCCCCATGGGTTTTCGAGAGCTATTCACGCGAGGCACCCCCGTGGGTTGTTGAGAGATCATCATGCAAGGCCCCCCATGAAAAAAGGCTTTGTCCCACAAGGAAAAACCATATCTGAAGATTGGGGTTTGTACAAGACTGCAAAAGATGAGGAGAGTCTACAAGCATGTGTGACAGTGTCCAAGTACACCATTTCAGTGACAAAAAGTAAAGGTATGTTTATGTGATTGTTTGGTAATGTTTGAGATGATGTTGTAGAGAATGCTTGAGGCATGGCTTGCTGAGTTTTGGTATATGCTCTCTTGAATGTATGGTAAGACTATAGTGAATGTTTTGAGGCATATCTGTTGAGGCACATTGTTGGTGCACATGTTGGTTATATTGGTATACATTCTTTGGTATTTTGTTGAGACATATCATGTGTGATATGACACATATTTGAGGTATATATTGTCATAGTTGGATACATTGTTTGAGGAATGGTTGGTACTTGTTTGAGACTGCATAACAATGAGTTTATGGCATATATTTTGATGTGATGGTTTATGGAATTTGGTTTATGAATGTTGGTGATCTTGGTACATGATTGGTATATGATTGGCACTTGTTTGGTACATAACTAAAGGGATGTCTTGGTGATGTTGGGAATATGGTTTGAGATATGCACTTGGTGATATTGGTTATTAATCTATGTGATTAGATCTGTTTAGGTTGATGTGATAGGTTGTTGTGACAGGTTTATGTGACAGGTTGTTGTGACAGTTTGATATGACAGGTTGTTGTGGCAGGTTGATGTGATAGGTTGTTGTGACAGGTTTTTGTGACATCTTGATGTGATAGGTTGTTGTGACAAGTTGATAGTGACAGCTTGACAATGGTAGTGACAATGACAATGATTATGGTAGTGAAAGTTTGGTCTCAACTTATATTTTAGGGAAGCAAGATGAGGCAAGGAAAGGGGGTTGTAGCCTCCTTTTGGTTAGTGCTATAGAATCATGGAGTTGGATCTTACTTTAGGTTTACACATGTAAAGTAGGGGGTTGGAACGTCCTTCTAGTTGTAGCTAGTAAATTAAGGAATTGTAGATTCCTTCATATTGGAGCCTCTAAATAGGGGGATGGAGCCTCCTTCCAGTTGGTGCTGGAGAATTGGGAATTTGGTGCTCCCTATGAATATATTTCTTTTGATATATAAGAAACAAAATTCATGGTTTTCTCCCATTTGGGTTTCCACGTAAATATTTGGTTTAGCTGTGTATCTGTGGATGATTTTATGCATTGTTGATTTATATTGTTGATGATATATTGAATGCTTATGATAAACCAACAATACATTTATGATAAAGTTAAAGAATGCATATTGTGGTTAAAAGTAATATAATTGCTCATATTGATTCAGCCCCCCCGTCCCTCTCAATATTCCAACATATATATGATCGAATGGAATATGAAGTCTTTCCAGTGAGATAAACTAGAGAGATTCTAGATTCATATGTCAATTTGTCGATTTATGTAGAGCGGTGGGTTTCAGGAATTCCACCCACTGGTAAATAGAGGGGTTGGATCAACAGGCTCTAGGAAGATTCATGCTTTACAATCTGAGTGTTGAAAGAGGAGAGAATATATATTATCACATATTTTGTTTTATTTGGTGAGTATATAGATATATTTCCAGTTCTAGTAACTCCAATAAGAGTAATATGTAGGAAAGAGTTGTTAGCATTGTATTCTAGTTGTTACCATATTATGTGATCCAAGTTGCATTAGAGAATGAAACCACTAGAGAGATATGAGAAAAAATCATATTAGACAAATATGATTGAGTGACTTCCCTTTGAGAAAGTACACTAAGTCCCAAAACATGGATAATGATAAAAACCTCCAACAATAAACATAGGTTGAAAAGACAACAAAGATAAAGAAGAAAAATAACAGAGTGTTGTTAAAATTACCATAGAAATACTCTAGGATCTCACCCCGAGTGTCTCCCCTCCCCTCAATAACTACTTTGAAGTTTCACCAGGTAATAACATTTGTTTAAGGTGTACAAGTTGGCATAGAGTTTCTACTAGTTGGCGTAGCATATTTCATGGATATGAGAGTAGTATGACAAGTCCTGATTCTCTTTTCTTGATGCAGAGATGATGTGATGATCATATTCCTCTTTGGTAGACACTTTTGATCACTTGAATTTGGATACTTTGAGGAAGAAACCCATCGCAACAAAACAATTGAGTGCAGTGATTGTGGGAGTGATTATGACCCCTTGTGTAGAGCAATTTGATGCCAAAGTAGTAGAAAAGTTGTAGTCATTGCAACTATGCTATCACGCCTAGGATATACTCATAGAAAGAGATGAATTGAGTATATTGACAGCTTCAAGGTACATATCACATATTTGGTTTTTATGTTGTACTAGGGAGCATCTTTAATTTTTGTAGTGGCCTAGAGGAAGACATTAAATACTTTTATCTTAGACTCGAACCTCGATGCCAAGGAGTCCAACAACTCTCACAGAAGGCATACATAGTGTATATAAAGGAAGAGCATATGTATCAAGATGACATGTGTGCATATGTCTCAATACCACACCAATGTTAATCATGTTGTCATTGATGCCAAGGGTTTAATTAATTTATGTCAAAGGATTGATGTCAAGTGATTGATTGATGCCAAAGGATGATCGATTGATTGATGTCAAAGGATTTATGTCAAGGAATTGATTGATTCCAATGGATGATTGAATGATGTCAAAGGTCAAAGGTTTGATGTCAAATGATTGATGTTGATTGATTTCAAATGAACAATGTCTTATCATAGTATATTGATGAAATATATTGTCATTGATGTGAATTGATTTATGTCAAGTGGAATCATATGCATATGATTTCATTGATATTATTCATAGATAAAGATGGATCAATGATTTTTCATGGATACATGATGAATAGATGAAGATGGATCGATGTGGTCTCATTGGTATATGATGCATTGTTGGATTGATGTAAATATGAATCATTATTGTATTATCATGGTTGATAAGGTGTACAAATGGATGAAGTCCAAAGTGGTCCCCTTATGGTGAAATCCCTCATGGGAAGATGCTTTACAGTCGATTTATCCTAGAAGTATGGTTGGAGAACCCATGATTAAATGTGGAATAACGAGATGAAGATTAGTAAATTTGCTAGTAGAACTATTCTAGATGGATAGTGTTTGTCACACCATTTCCGGTGGTATGTGGAACGTCACATAACTCCTCATGATTAGAGAGTTATGGCCTCACAAAGTTGGAGGACCCTCATATGTAGGCTTGAAGCCCCAAAAGGTCAAATAAGTCAAAGAGGTTGCAAAGAAGGAGGATTATTTAAATAATAAAGTGAGGTGACAAAATCAAGAAGGATTATTTAAATAATAAAGTTAAGTGACAAAATCAAAGAAGCTTATTTAAATGATAAAGTGAGGTGACAAAGTCAAGGAGGAATATTAAAATGATAAAGTAATGGAGAACTTTCTAAATATGGAAAGCGGTTAACCATAAAATGGGTTAAGTGACCTAGAAATGGGTTAAGTGACCTAGAAGTGGGTTAAGTGACCTAGAAGATGCTTCTAAGGAAGCTACATGGAGAGTATAAATAAGAGGTAAGGGTATCTTGTGTAATGCATCTCTTGAGCATGTATTCAAAGATCTATTCTAAGAGAGAGAAGGTCTGCAGGATCTTATGGATGCAGAAAAGTTTCAGTAAGTCTGAGATTATGCCGAAAAAAGTTTTGGAAGTTCAAAAACCTTAGTTTCTTAGGTATACACGGGTTGTAGTGTGTCAAGGAGTGTACATACGTGGGATGAATGAGGATAGGGTGCATACAGTGGATGAAGTCATGAAGACTTGTGTGTGAGATGGTGCCAGACTGTTGAAGACTGAAGCGGGTTTCAAATTTTCATTCTATGGGCTCACATCTACCATAGAAATTTGGGTATGGTTACATTGTTGTCTTGATGGATACTCTTGCTTGTTGTGTAGTGAATGCTTAAGGCATTATTGGTATGGTTGTTGTGATGTCATTTTTGTTGGTTGATATATTGAGAAACACTCTTATATACCGATATGATTTCTATAGTATACTGGTTGTTTATACATGATGCGTAGCATTCATATTGTATGGTTGAGAGGAATGAGTAAGTTGTTGGAGAGATTGGATGTGTTGTGATTGGTTATGGGTTAGATTGGATGGTGAAAGACAGAAGAGAATGTGATTCAAGGCTGCATAGGATCTAAGTTGATCTTTAAGATAAAACCCTAAGTAACTTAGATGTAATACACATGATGTAGTACAGACCGTCCATGTACATACGCGGGCTGTACTACTGGTAGAGCATGTACATACACATGTTACACTACCGACAGGTCACATAACTATTGACAAATTGATATCTGTTGAGGATTGTTGCCTCATCTCATTTGGTGTTGAGGGTGTAAGTTGAGTCTTGCATTATAGAGCTGGTGCTCTTGTAGAGTTGTACTCTATTCAGTTGTTGTTGATAACCCAAGGATTGTAGTCCGTAATAAAAAGAAAATTGTACCTACATATTGTGTTTGTTGTGTTCCTTGTGGTGATGATTTGTTGATGATATATTGTTGATATATGTTGCTGATATATGTTCACATTTAACTAATTATAAATGACAACAATAAGTAATGAGTAAATGGTTATTCTTAACTTATGAGTTTTTGAAGGGGAAATTTTGGGAAAAATAGCCCTACACTGTTCACCCCCCACTCCTCTCAGTGTAGTCGGTGTGTCCATCAATTGGTATCATAGAAGGCCTTCACCATAGGCCTTAATAAGATTGGAGGAGATCCATAGACACACAAATGGATGATGAAGTTCCAATCCTTGATGAGGAAAACTAGTCTATTTGGAGAATAGAAATGAGAGTGCATTTGAAAGAGATGGGAGAGGGTATTTGGAAGGCATCTATAGGTGGATCAGTTTCCTTAAAGAACAAGTCAAATTTTGCAGCTCAAGGGGAAGGAAGAATAATGATACATTATCTATCAAGACCATTCTTAGTGGACTCTCAAGTCTTATAAAGATAGCATGGGACAATGCACTTTCACCAAGGATCTATTGCTAAATATAGAGGAGACATATCAAAGCAAGAAGGAAGATATTGAAGACAACTCCATAAAGACAAATGAAGTTAAAGAATCTCCAAAAAAGTTTGGTTGCATTATTTCTAAATATGATGATCTTGGCAAAAAGGAAGATCTTGAAGACATTTCAAATGAAGGAAAACAATCATGTGATGATGTTGACAAAAAGGAATATCTTGAAGACATGTCAAATGAAGGTAAAGAATCTCCATAAACCCTTGATTGCAATAATTCAAAATGTGATGATGTTGAATATTTCTCTACAAGTGAGGAAGAAAATCTAGAAATAGTTTGTATGGAATCAATTGATTGTTATCCTATGGAAGAAGTAGAAGAAAAACTATCGGAGCTTAAAGAGAAAGTATAAAGGGGTCTATATGAATAAAACAATGACCATTATTATATAGACTATAGATATCTTTCAGATAACACTAAAAATTTTCTTAAGAAGAGTCAAAGGCACATCTTGAAGTTAAGGGAAATGCTCAAAGAACAAGAAGAGAGTAAAAAGACTCAATTAGAAGAAAAGGAAGAAGAGATCACAAGATTAAATAATGAAAAGGAGGTTAAGAAGGTAGATGATGAGATTATCAAAAGTCTTAAAATTATTTTCCATATCAAGACCCAAATCGAAGAAGCCAAAATGATAGAGGAACTATTGAAGAATCAAGTAAATGAAAGGGAAGAGTCATGTCAAAAGTTAGAAGCTGAAGTTTTTGATCTTAGAAAGAAAGTAGAAAAGTCAAAAAAATTATTGAATAGCTCACAAATCTTGAATGAGATCTTGGAAATTCAAAGATCACCAAATGATAAATCAGGTCTTGGATACAATAGAGAAGATACAAATGTTGAAGAAAGCACCTCAAAGAAGCATGGGGTAAGTACCTCACTCTCAAAGGATGAAGATAGTGTTGCAAGTCAACCATCTACACAAGGAAAAGAAAATTTCAAAAGAACAAAGAAAGGAAGACATCAAGTAGCCAACTTTACACCTCAAAGAAGATGGACACCAAAGCAAAGGTATGAAAGTATTTTTCATGGTGAATGTTATTCATGTAATGAATATGGTCACAGAGCTTTGGAACGAAAATATTATACAAGAATAGATAATGGAATAATTCATAACACCATAAGGTATTGGATATGTGATCATGTAGGACACATTGTTGTTCACTGTCAAAGCATGAGATGCTACAACTGTAGTGGATTTGGCCACAAATCGCAGGATTTTTGGAACACATGAACAAAGTCCATGATGAGGACCTCATATAGCATGACTAGAATAAGGAATGAAGTAAGGAAGGGAGACATCTTTGAAAAAATGGAAGCTTGGAGCTCAAGTTCTAAGAAGCAAGGACACCTTCAGAAGTGGGTGAAGAAGAATGAACAACTAGAGCATAATGGAAGGCTTAAGGGAAGCTCAAGTGTGCCATTTACTGAAGCATACACATGTAACAATGGTAACAATCGCGTACATATATAGGATGACCTAGAATAGGTCATGTACATACATGATCTATATGTGTAATAGGCCACATATATGTGGTAAAGCCTTGGGAAAAAGGATATGCACATGGGTCGCAACTTGATGTGATTGTATAACTCTATGTTGTAGAGTCTGACATTGTTTTTTGCAGGTTTTCATGATTACATATTGGATTATGTATGGTGATGATATATAACGAAAGGCTATCTTGGATGCATGGCACTAACCCATGAGTATGGACTGAGGCATTTTCTGTTGAAGAACAATGTTGATTATGAGAGTGAAGTTATGGTACCTTGGTTATGTGATATATCTTGATGATGCTAACTAGAGATGTCATTGACCTATTGAAGAACACTACTAGTACATGTATTGTTGGATGCTTAGTATTTGTTGTAATGAATGGAGGATTGAGGTTGATATGTAGGGGTACATGGATGGTACATATTTGAGCTTCATTGATATATCTTATGATGTATTATTGGAAGCTTACTTGATGGACAACTTGATGCATGCATTTGGAATATGGTTGGACTACATATTGGGACATGTAGTTGGTAAATTGATAAGGTAATCAGGTTGAGTCATAGCTTGATCTATATTTGATGCATGATTTCTACACTACTAGTACACTTGATAGAGGCACCTACTAGCAGTTTGATTGGCACATGTTTTATGGTGGATTTGGAATACATGCATGAGGATTCATCTTGTTGTGGTATTGGTGCATGGTTGATGTACTTGATTGTTACAAGTGGTGATACATGTTGATGTACATGTTTGGTACACTCATAGAGGGTATATGTTTGGCTGATAAGTACTTGGCTAAAAGTACACCATTGGTATGACTTGATGTACATATTTGGTACATGATGTATTGGATGATATGATTGATTGAGATACATGATTGTGATACTTGGTTCATGGTGGAGACATATCATGAGTGATATGACACTTGTTTGGCACATTGGTAGATGCACATGGTTGGCATATTGGTAGATGCACATGGTTGGCATGTTGATAGAGGCAAATGATTGGTATAATATTGGCACACTTTTGGTACATGATGTATTTGTTCATTCATTGACATATAGTTTTCTTCATTATGTTTGGTATGGCATGAGTTTGATGCATGGATAGGTCCAAGGATCTTCATAGAAAGAGAAGTTGATCTATGATCTGGTTGAGCAGTAGAATTTGTAGTAGAAGCATATTGCAGTGGTAGCATATTTTTCATAATGAAGAGGAGATAGGGGGAGACATAACCATAGGGGGAGTCATTCTTCTTCCCATGATTCTAGGAGTAAATAAGCCTATATTTGGAGAAAGAGAACAAAGGCATAGTTCCATGGGTAGAATTAATCATAGGGGGAGTATGACCGATGTATCTTCAACATTACATCAGAGTGATATCCCTTGTTCAAAAGGGGAGAGATTATTCAGCGAAAGATCAAAGGAATTCAGATAGGGGGAGCAACCCCAAGGAGATTTCAAGCAGGAGGAGAAGCCCCAAGGGGAGAATGACCCTTTGCCATTGATGTCAAAGGGGGAGAGATAGTCACACTGATGTTATTGATTACTATTGGTGTAGAACATGCCTTGTCTACATGTTGACATAAATGATTGGTTTTGACATCAACGTTGGTATTTCCATGAATGCCAAAGGGGGATATTGTTGATCATGTTGTAATTGATGCCAAAGTTTTAATTAATTGATGTCAAAGGATTGATTTCAAGTGATTGATTGATGCCAAAGGATGATTGATTGATCGATTTCAAAGGATTGATGTCAAGGAATTGATTGATTCCAATAGATGATTGAATGATGTCAAAGGTCAAAGGTTTGATGTCAAATGATTGATGTTGATTGATGTCAAATGAACAATGCCTTATCATAGTATATTGATGAACTATGTATTGTCATTGATGTGAATGGATTGATGTCAAGTGGAATCAAAATCATATGATTTCATTGATATGATGCATATATAAAGATAGATCAATGAGTTCTCATTGATACATGATGCATAGATGAAGATGGATCGATGTGGTCTGATTGGTATATGATGCATTGTTGGATTGATGTAAATATGAATCATTATTGTCTTATCATGGTTGATAAGGTTTACAAATGGATGAAATCCAAAGTGGTCCCCTTATGGTGAAAGCCCTCACGGGAAGATGCTTTACGGTTGAGTTATCCTAGAAGTATGGTTGGAGAAACCATGCTTAAATGTGGAATAATGAGATTAATATTAGTGAATCTATTAGTTGAACTATCCTAGATGGATAGTGCTTTTCACACCATTTCCGATGGTATTTGGAACGTCACATAACTTCTCATGGCTAGAGAGTTATGGCCTTAAAAAGTTGGAGGACCCTCATATGTAGGGTTGAAGCCCCAAAAGGTCAAATAAGTCAAAGAGTTTGCAAAGAAGTAGGATTATTTAAATACTAAAGTGAGGTGACAAAATCAAGAAGGATTATTTAAATAAAAAAGTTAAGTGACAAAATCAAACAAGATTATTTAATTGATAAAGTGAGGTGACAAAGTCAAGGATGAATATTTAAATGATAAAGTAATGGAGAAATTTCTAAATATGGAAAATGGTTAACCATAAAATGGGTTAAGTGACCTAGAAATGGGTTAAGTGACCTAGAAGTGGGTTAAGTGACCTAGAATATTCTTCTAAGGAAGCTACTTGGAGAGTATAAATAAGAGGCAAGGGTCTCTTGTGTAATGAATCTCTTGAGAATGTATTGAAAGATCTATTCTGAGAGAGAGAACGTCTCAAGGATCTTATGGACGCATTAAAGTTTCGGTAAGTCTGGGATCATGACGACAAAATTTTTGGAAGTTAAGAAACCCTAGTTTGTTAGGTATACGTGGGATGTAGTGAGCCAGGGCATGTACATACGCGGGCTGAATGAGGATAGGGCATGCACAGTGGATGAAGTCATGAAGACTTGTGTATGAGATGGTTCCAGACTCTTAAAGACTAAAGAAGGTTTCAGATCTACATTCTATGGGCTTGGATATGCCATAAAAATTCGGGTATGGTTACATTGTTGTCTTGATGGATACTCTTTCTTGTTTTGTAGTGAATGCTTAAGGCATTCTTGGTATGGTTGTTGTGATGTGGTTTGTGTTGGTTGATAGAGTGAGTAGAACTCTTATATACTGATATGATTGCTATAGTATATTGGTTGCTTATACATGATGAGTAACATTCATATTGTATGGTTGAGAGCCATGAGTAAGTTTTTGGAGAGCTTGGATGTGTTGTGATTGGTTATGGGTCAGATTGGACAGTGAAATACATAAGAGAATGTGATTGAAGGTTGCAGAGGATCTGAGTTAATATTGAAGAGAAAACCCTAAGTTAGATGTGATACACAGGTTGTAGTATAGGCTGGCCACATACATACGTGAGCTTTACTACTAGTAGGGCACGTACCTATGTGTCCTGCACTACTGAAAGGTCGCATACCTATCGACATATTAATATATGGTGAGGATTGTTTCCTCATCTCAGTTGGTGCTGAGGGTGTAATTTGAGTCTTGCATTATAGAGTTGGTGCTCTTGTAGAGTTGTACTATATTCAGTTGTTGTTGATAACCCAAGGATTGTAGTCGTTAATAAAAAATTTTTTTTACATACATCTTGTGTTCCTTGTGGTGATGATTTGTTGATGATATATTGCTGATATATGTTCACATTTAACTGGGTATAAATGACAACAAGAAGTAATGAGTAAATCATGATTTCTAACTTATGAGTTTTGTGAAGGGGAAGTTTTGGGGAAAATAGCCCTACATTGTTCACCCTCCCTTTCAGTGTAGTCGATGTGTCCAACAGCCAGTGATACATGGAGCATGGAAAATTTTATTTGCATGTTGAGTGAAACACATACAAATCAAACACCTCCCAAAGATGGTGCCAACTAGACATGGAGCATGGCTAATATAATGCACATCTAATACAATGGATGATTCTAGATTCCAAACATAGGTAATCAAATTTTTGTTGTGTTGGAATTATAACTCCTACATGTCTTGTGATTAAAGTGTGAAATTATTCATCATACAATAATGTTGAGATTTGTTAAATGTATTTGATAATTGTAATATAGAGATTATCTCTGCGTGAGTGATTTTCTTTGTTATTTAAGAGTTTTTTAGATCTAGGAGAGATCTTAGATTCTATTTAGGTGTGTTGTTGAGATATTATCTCAACAAATGTATTGTGTGGTTAAGATAGTCAATCTATCTTAAGTCAATCTATCTTAAGGCCAATATTAATGTATTTATATGTACCTATGTTGATTGAATAATATATACTCAAAACATTTTTGGTGTGTGAAATAAAAATTGTTAGGATATTTAGACACTTAAGAGTTAGTTAAGATATACCTGGTCTAATGTGTCATTAGGTAAAAGTGTGTTTCTTAGTGTGGTTCTATAGTATGCATTTGTAGTTAGGAAATCTGACGGTCACGATATGTTCCCAACATAGAGTGATCTGAAGGTTCATACTCTCCTCGATTTTAACGACCATTGATTCGTGGCTTAACACCCGATTGGTTCATGATCTTTATTTAAAGAGCATGGAGGGTCATTTTACGATGATCGATTGTGAGAAAATATCTTGTAAAATCTCTCTGTAATATTTTTCATTTGCATTAATAAATTGCTCCAAGTGGTCGCGTTGGTTGGAGTCGTGGATGTGTCCCCGTAGGGTTTTACCACGTGAAAACATCAGTGTTTTGATCTTTGATCTGGTTATGTGAGTGTTTAATAAAGGTTCTCATCCTTTGTTGGAATACCTATGTTGTCAAAGATGGTATCAGAGCATGTTTGAAGACCAACTCCTATTGTAGATTGAGATCGTGAAGCCAAGTTTCCTCATATCTATTTTCTATCATTTCCATGCATTTCTAGGCTAAGAGGATTGTTCCATTGCGTGTGAAGCACATTTTTCATTCAGGAACAGTTTTTGTTGAACTCGAAAAGGTTTTCGTTTTCCCAAGATACGACCATTACAGTTAGATCCAGAGGTATAAATCTTGAATACACAATTTTTAAATTTTTGCAGAGTAGTATTTTGGTTTTATTACGGTTTTGTATTATTTATTTCCGGGTTTCTACTCTTTTAGCTCTGTGTATGATTTTTTCCTTGCACCCTGTGCGATCGCAGCAAATTAGAGATAGATAGGAAAAGGTACAGCTTTCGGGTAAGCTAACTGAGATCTAACCCTTGTTGTCATCGAGAAGCGGATTTTTTTTCTTGTGTGAAAATATATATTTTTTTAGCACGCTGATGAGGAGCATCGTTAGCAAGTAAACGTGGTAGGACAAATCAATGCCTGAGACCCAATCCAACATCTCGAACGCTAGCCAGTAATGCAAATATTTTGAAGCGATACAAAACAAAAGAGGAAAGATCACACACGTGGAGACAAAATGAGCACACGTGACTTGGGAGCTTAACCCTAGTCTCAATGTAACCACAATTAGATAGCAGTTAGTTTCTTTATTTTGTATAAAGAGAGATTTTTGTACGGCCAAAAGAAGTGTTACAAGAATTATGAGCAAGTAGGAATTTGTGAACAGTAGTTGTTGCTTTGATTTTAGATGTAACCATTTTCTTGATTTTGAGTGAAGATAACAAGGGAAAATGGATCCAATGTATGGTGTGAATATTTTTTACAATTTCCCTGTTGTTGTCATTAATATTTTCAAGAATGAATGAATCTTTCTACGAGTGCATGCAGATTTGAAATGATTGTATAAAATTTAAAATTGTTTTTCTTTGTGAGTCGGTGCAAGGTGTCCACATAGTCCGCAAGGAGTTCATTGACAGGGTCTGTTTCGAATCGTAAATATCAGGAGAAATAACATAAGATTTCCTTTGCAAGGAGTGCAAAGTGACTGCTGCAAGAAGTGCACAGTCATCGCAAGAACTCAAATCATTGTAAATATTTGTTGCAAAGAGTGTACAAGTATGGAATTTGATGAAGAGTCAAAGCACCTCTGTAAAGAAGTTGAAGGACGAGAGCAGAGGAACGCCAGGAGGGAGGGAAATAATTATTTTCAAGAATATTTGGATCTGAATTTGACAAATTTCCCGAAAAATCAATAAGTTCTTGGGAGATCAAAATCTTTGAGGAGATCAAGCTCGGGAGGGGTATCACTTTCTAAGAAGTGTGAATGAGATCCAAGAAGTGAACTCGTAGGAAGGATAAAGGTCGAAGCCTTTAAATCTTTTGAAAAATCTTCTAAGTTAGAAGAAAGCGTAATCTCAAGGGAAAACATCTAGATCGTCTGATCAATGTCCAGACAATGAGGAGTGAGCGCAAAGGAAAAGATCATCTGATTTAAGCACAAAGAAAAGATATCATTCGTCCAATCTAATCACAAAGCAAAGATCTCAGTTGTTCTATCTGAGAGCCAGAGAAGGATCGTAGCCATCCGATCAAGGTAAAGTTCACTAACCTTAAATCTTTGAAAGTGTATAGGAGAATCAGACTTACGAAACCTCAAAATCATTGGAGTCGTCCATTGTCAAGGACATGTGGCAAGAGATCAAAATTTTTCTAAATTACAAAGTGGAAAGGTCAAAGAGTAGAGTCGTCAGGATTCGCAAAGTGTGAACTCATGAAAAGATAACAGTCGTTGATCATTCTGAAATCATCAAGAATGTCCATCACCCAGGAGGAAACGTGGTGAAAGATCAACATTTCGTTGACTTGTGACTTAAAGAAGTCAAAGTCAAAGTTACAAGAACTGACAAAATTTGAAATCACGATTTGATCAGAGTCGTTGATTGAAGGAGGGAGATGAACCTTAGATCTGGTCTTGTCGAGATTTCATGACTCAGGAAATCAGAGTTAAGAGTTTTGATAACTCGCGAAATGTGAAATCTCCATTTGATTTGAGTCATCGGATCAAAGAGAGATATAGACCATTGATTTTCCATGGAGATGATTCGCAAAGTGCAAACTTGCGAAATGCGAAATCGTGAAGTGCTCGAAAGATTGGCCCATGGTCATAGCGAAGGGTCACATCGGTGAAGGGGAATAGAGGGTCTAGCATGTGATAGTCTCCTGTCAGGATTTTGGGATTTGGGAGAGTCAGAGTGACTCACATGTAAAGACCCGATACGTGAATTCACAACGTTCCTTTCGATTAGGTGACTAGTCACAACCTTGGCCACATAAAGGGAGGGGCTTAACCAGGAGAGCTAATGCCTAAATATGTTGAAACTTAAAGGCGTTAAGGAGAAGGCTATGGGTTCCTTACAATTTGCGCTTTAAGGGAAAGAGGGTATGTTAAGTGGAATTGAGGTTCTTGAGGGGACGAAGAGTCATTCAGACTTAGTTCCTTGATCGATCCTAAACCAGAAGGTTGCACAACCCTTAGGATAGATAAGGGGTCTGCATCAAGTTGTATCAGAGTTGATTTTCATCTGTAGATTTTAGGGGAAGGAGATAAGGGAGATAAAGGAGACAAAATAACTCGACGTTGTACTCTATGTGTTAGATAGAGTGAACACAATGCCACCGAGGAGACGAGGGGAGCCACCTTTATTCAATCGTGTTGTAGAAAGAGAGATACGAGAACTTCGTGCAAGGCTAGAAGTGGTGGAAGCAGCGCAGAGAAGAGCACCTAATGCTGGAGATGTCAGTGATGTAGAGAGTGAATATGTATAAGCTGAAGAAGCTACAGGGGAACACGTTGCTGAAGAATGCTTTCTAAGAGCAGTTTTTAGATTGGGAGCTAGAGCCAAGATAGAGGCCCCAATGTATGAAGGCAATTTGGATTTTGAAGAACAACTAGATTGGATAAGGTCCATGGAAAAATATTCTGATTATGAAGATTTCTATGGGGAGAAAAGGGTGATACATGTTGTCACCAGGATTAAAGGACATGCAATACTGTGGTGCGATGAATTGCAGGCTGAGAAGTGAAGTAGAGGAAACAAAAGATAAAGAATTGGGACAGAATGGTAGCCAAGCTGAAGGCTAAATTCATGCCCAAAGATTATCACATCAATCTATTTAGGAAGTTGTATAAATTGAGACAGAAGGGTATGATAGTCAAAGAATACACAGAGGAGTTCTACAAGCTGAACACCAAAGTTGGAAAAAGAGAGCGGGATGAAGAAAAAGTTTCCAGGTATATGAATGGCCTGAGGTATGAAATCCAGGATGAGCTCAGCATGATGTCTATAAGGACAGTGGAGGATGCTTATCAGTTTTCACTGAAGGCAAAAGAGAATTTGGAAAGAGAACAAAGCCAACGAGGTAGAGTTAAAATATCTTCCCTGAACGCAAGGGAGTTTCCCATGACAAGGCGCATAATTCCAAAGACGAAGCTGAAAATCCACACATTCACTCGAAAAGCGGAGGAATTTCTCGAGGAAGAGAGGGTGCTGGGAGAAATTCTTCTACAAGAAGAGGTAGAGGAGGAATAAGATGTTATGCCTGTGGAAAGACAAGGCACATGTCTTGGGAATGCCCCGAGAAAAAAAAAGGAGGAGAAGCTCACATTTCGGAAGCACAAAGAGGGAATGTTGAAGAAGAGGGAGAAAAGGATGGAACATCCCTGATGATGAGAAAGGTTCTCTTAAAACTAGAGGCGGAAGTTAAAAAGACAATACAAAGGAACCGTCTATTTAGGACAACTTGCAAGACTAAATATAGGGTATGCAAGGTGATAATTGACAGTGGGAGCAATGATAACTTAGTATCCATGGATATGGTGGAGAAATTGGAGCTGGAGACAACTACAAACCCAGATCCATATAAACTATCATGGTTGCAGAAAGGACACAAGGTAATGGTTATTAAACAATGCTTGGTTGAATTTAAGATAGGAGGATATAGAGATGAAATTCTGTGTGATGTAATTCCCATGGATGTATGCCATATTTTGTTTGGAAGACCGTGGAAGTTTGATAGGAATGTCATTCATGATGGGAGGAAGAATACATACACCTTAGAGAAGAATGGTAGGAAACACATGTTGCTTCCAATAGAGCAGAAGAAAGTGAAAGGGGAAGCCATCACAGGCATATTTCTCATGAGTGGGAAGGAACTCCTGAAATAAGTTAAGAAAAAATAGGAGATGTAGTTTGGTGTGGTGAGGAAACCCAGAGTCATCCTTACTAGTACTTCGATGGATGGTTTTCCTGAATAAGTTCACGAATTGTTGGAAAATGTTTGCGACATAGTGGTGGATGAGCTACCTAACTCATTACCACCCATCATAAGTGTCAACCATCATATTGATATTATACCAGGAGAAAGTCTTCCAAACAAAGCAACATACAGACTGACACCTCAAGAGAATGAGGAGGTAAAGAACTAGGTCCATGAGTTGTTAGACAAGAGTTTCGTCAGAGAGAGCTTGAGTCCATGCGCAGTGCCAACTATGTTGAGTCCAAAGAAATATGGAGGATGGAGAATGTGTACAGACTCGAGAGCCATCAACAATATCACTATGATGTATAGATTCCCTTATCCAAGAATAGATGATTTGATGGATTGTTTAAGTGGGGAAAATTTATTTTCTAAGATTGATTTGAAAAGTGGATATCACCAGATCATAATGAGAGAAGGTGATGAGTGGAAGACATCCTTTAAAACAAATGAAGGTTTGTATGAGTGGCTTGTTATGCCATTTGGTTTAACCAATTCCCCAAGTACTTTTATGAGGCTGATGAATGAAATACTAAAATATTTCATTGGCAAGTTCGTGGTGGTGTATCTAGATGATATACTGATCTTTAGCAAGACTAAAGAGGAGAATTTAAGGCACCTGACAATGGTGATGAGGAGACTACAATAGGAGAAGTTGTTGATAAACCTGAAGAAGTCATATTTTATGAAAACAAAACTCATTTACTTGGGTTTTGTGATATCTTCAAATGAACTGATGATGGATCCAGAGAAGGTGAAAGCAATCAAAGAATGACTATCGCCAAGGAGCATGTTTGAGGTAAGAATCTTCCATGGGTTAGCGAGTTTCTATAGGAAGTTCATCAGAGTTTTCAGTGGAATTTGTCCACCATTGATGGATACAGTGAAGAAGAGGCACAAGTCTTTTAAATGGACAGAGGAGGCCAAGAAGAGCTTTAATACACTGAAGGAGAAAGTAACGGAGTGACCAATTTTGGTCTTGCCAAATTTTGAGAAGACGTTTCAAGTAAGGTGTGATGTAAGTGGCGTAGCGATTGGAGGAGTTTTGATCTAGGAAAATAGACCTATTTCTTAGTTTAGTGAGAAGATAAATGAGACTAAGAGAAAATACTCAACCTATGACAAAGAGTTTTATGCCATAATCTAAGTCCTAAAGAAATGGAGACATTACGTTGTCCCACAAGAATTTGTCTTGTATAGCGATAACCAAGCTTTACAATCCATAACCAGACATGAAAAATTGAATCAGAGGCATGCAAAGTGGATTGAGTATATGCATAATTTTACTTTTGTCATAAAAAATATTGCTAGGAATGCTAATAAAGTTGTTGATGCACTCAGCAGAAGATGTTTGACTTTGCAGGAATTTCAGGTTAAGACCTTAGGGTTTGAACACCTAGAGGAAATGTACAGTGATGATCCAGACTTCAAAGAAGCATATGAAGCATGCACAAATCCTTTTGTGAGAGATAGGAACTAGTGGATAGTTTATATGATTCAAGAAGGATTGTTTTTCAAGGGAAATCAATTGTGTATACCAAAATGCTCAATGAGGGATAAAAGTTTGAAGGAAAAACCTAGTGGAGGATTGGCTAGACCTTTCGGCCATGATAAGACATTTGTGTAGTTGAGAGGTTAATACTATTGGCTAGGTATGAGAACATATGTAATAAAATTCGTGAATAGATGAAGAATCTGCCAACATGCAAAAGGTAAAAGATAGAACATTGGATTGTATCAACCATTTCCCATACCAGAGAGGCCTTGGGATGTAGTAAGCATGGATTTTGTGTTGGGACTGCCAAGAACACAAAGAGGATGTGATTCCATATTTGTGGTGCTGGATATATTTTAAAATATGGCACACTTTATCCCATGTCAGAAGACAAGTGATGCAACACATGTTGTAAACCTATTTTTCAAGGAAGTTGTGAGACTTCACGACCTACCCAAAAGCATTGTCTCGGACAAAGACACTAAATTTGTTGGTCATTTTTGGAGAACACTGTGGGTGGGGACAGATTTTTCCTTTAGCTCATCTTATAACCCTCAGACAGATGGGAATACTGAGGTGGTAAACAAAATTTTGGGAAACTTATTGAGGAGTTTGGTCACTAAGCACCATAATCAATGAGATCAGATTCTACCACAAGCAAAATTTGCATACAACAACTCACCAAACATGATCAGGGGATCAAATTTTGCTCAAAAATTCAAAGTGCTCGGAATCCCTTCAAACCGGACGAGAGCGTAGACCTCATCATTGTGAACCCAACGCAACTCGTTTCGTCTCAAACGGACGTCGGGAGCGAGAGATATCGCAATCTGTTCAGAATGTCAAATAGGTAAAAAAAGGGCGTTGACTGTATAGTTCGTACAGTCCTTACAGGCTGACGTGGCAGGGCCATACGATCGTATGTTGACATGGAATGTGATGATGTGGTAGTGTTTGGTTGGTAGCTGAGGGCGAATGGTATTCTGACACATGGCATCGTTTGGACAAGTGATTGGGTGCCATGTGGCACCCCGATATTGGTTGTTGGTTTATTTATTAAAATTTTATGGAGTTCGTGGGGGTCGAACCTCGGACCTCCCCACCGATGTAAGCTTTGACAATGGCCTCTCTACCAGTGCACCATACATTGGTTCTTATTAACCATATGGTTTCATATATATTTGAATTTGAATATTGCTTTAAATAGTGGGGGGTTGGGTCGGGGCTTAGCCCTGACCCATGGTTTTATGTTTTAAATACATATGACCATTGTTTATGCGGAAGTTGTGTTACAACGGATCCAGCCCCCGGTCACATTTCCAATGCATATGACTCTACCCTCCGTGAAATGGGCGCGTGGGATTTATGTTTTCAAATGTGTAAAGCCTGCGGTTTTATGGTGTTGCATGTGACCACAACTGGAGCGTGGAGGGGGAAGTTGGAACGGTTTCAATAGTTTAGCCCTTTTTTTTATAGAGCGTGGTCATATGACCTTCACATGCCCGAGTGCTAGGCGGTTAGGGGCTGGTGCGCCCATAACCATCCTACAGTTCGCACCGTTGGCGCGGTTGCGCTCGGTGCTGGTTTTTCACGCTTTAAATTGTGTGTGTGCCAGGTTCATGACACAAGGGTGAGTTTTGTAGATGCAGAGACAACAAGCTTGAATGGGGGACTTCCAGGAGGCTTAACTTCTTTATTTTTTGGCCGATTGAGGTGCCAAAAAATCCCATCTAGGGGTTTTTGGATGCTCTGAAGCCATTGGAGCAGTCTGTTGGTCAATTTGAGCATTGTAAGGCATGTTTTTGAGAAATTTGAGCAATTAATAATAATGATCCATTGGAAGATGGACCAAGAGATGTAGCCCAAGAGAGGGGTGAACTCATTTATCAATTGTTGTGTTTATGTTCTTATGTTCATTAATTATGATGTTGTTTATTTTTATCTTGCATGAGTAATCCTTTAAGTAATGTGTTGCAAAGTTGATCCATTTGCTTTTAACACATAAAATTTACTTGCAAATAATTTCAAGATTTCAAGTCTTCTTCATGTTTAGATCAAGTTGGTATCAGAGCACTGGTTTTTGAAGACTTGATTGTTTGCAAGTTTTTTTTTTCTGATGCTCACAAGGTTGAAACTCACAAGAGGAGAAGGTCAACTTGTGGAGCCAAGTTCTCATCCTTCAAGGAGGAAGCATATACAATCACCGCAAGTTTCAAGGAGGCATTCACCAAGTATGGATCATGAAGAA
>ML777985.1:40137-58787 GCA_009831015.1 Picea engelmannii | reverse complement strand
AGGCTTAAAGGAGAAGGTAAAAAGTTGAAACCGATTCGATATGGTCCTTTCAAGATTATCGACAAGATTGGTAACAATGCTTTTTGTTTAGATTTGCCTCCTTATATGCAGATGTATGTAGTTGTTAATGTTGAGAATTTGAAATTGTATGAGCCTCCGTTGATTGATGATCAAGGAAAGCATGTTCAAATTCCTTCCATAGATGATTTTTCCCCAGAGTATCTTACAGAACTGCATGAAGACACCATCCTTGACATGAGAATGCGAACTTCAAAACGAGGAAATGTGGAGTATCTTCGAGTTGGTCTTAAAGATACCAATCCAAGAAAATCCAAGTGGATTGAGGTTGGAAGGGTGAGGGAACTATACCCTCATCTTCACATAGACTGAAAATAGTCTTTTGGAGGTCCAAAAGCTTCCTAATGGGGAGGTGTGATCAGGGGATCAAATTTTGCTCAAAAATTTAAAGTTCTCAGAATCACTTCAAACCAGACGAGAGCGTAGACCTCGTCATTGCGAACCCAACGAAACTAATTTCGTCTCAAATGGACGTCAGGAGCGAGAGATATCACAATCTGTTCATAATGTCAAACAGGAAAAAAAAGGACGTTGATTGTACAATCCGTACAGTCCATACAGGCTGACGTGGAGGGCCGTACGATCATACACTGACATGGAATGTGATGACCTGGAAGTGTTTGGTTGGTAGCTGAGGGAGAATGGTATTCTGACACATGGCATCGTTTGGACAAGTGATTGGGTGCCACGTGGCCTAGTCATGGGCTGCCATGTGGCACCCCGGTATTGGCTGTTGGTTTGTTTATTAAAATTTTATGGAGTCTGTGGGGGTCGAACCCTGGACCTCCCCACCGGTGTAAATCTTTGACAATGGCCGCTATACCAGCGTGCCATACATTGGTTCTTATTAGCCATATGGTTTCATATATATTTGAATTTGAATATTGTTTTAAACGACGAGGGGTCGGGCCGGGGCTTAGCCCCGACCCACCGTTTTATGTTTTAAATACATATGACCATTATTTATGTGGGAGTTGTGTTACAATGGATCCATCCCCCAGTCACATTTCCAATGCATATGAATCTACTCTCTGTGAAATGGGCGCGCAGGATTTATGTTTTCAAATGTGTAAAGCCTGTGGTTTTATGGTGTTGCATGTGAACACAACTAGAGCATGGAGGGGGAAGCTGGAATGGTTTCAACAGTTTATCCCTTTTTCTTATAGAGCGCGTTCATATGAACCTCACGTGCCTAGGTGCTAGGTGGTTAGGGGCTGGCGCGCCCATAACCATCCTACAATTCACACCGTTGGCGCGGTTGCACCCGGTGTTGGGTTTTCACGCTTTAAATTGTGTGTGTGTCAGGTTCATGACACAAGGGTGTGTTTTGTAGATGAAGAGATAGAAAGCTTGAAGGGGGGACTTCCAGGAGGCCTAACTTCTTCATTTTTTGGCCGATTGAGGTGCCGAAAAAGCCCAGCTAGGGGTTTTTGACGCTCTGAAGCCATTGGAGCAGTCTATTGGTCAACTTGAGCATTGTAAGGAAGGTTTTTGAGCACTTTAAGAAATTAATAATAATGATCCATTGGAAGCTAGACCAGGAGATGTAGCCCAAGAGAGGGGTGAACTCCTTTATTAATTGTTGTGTTTATGTGCTTATGTTCATTAATTATGTTGTTGTTTATTTGTATCTTGCATGAGTAATCCTTTAATTAATGTGTCGCAAAATTGATCCATTTTCTTTTAACACATAAAATTTACTTGCAAATAATTTCAAGATTTCAAGTCTTCTTCATTTTTAGATCAAAACAAGAGCACTGGGAAGATCTTGTTCCAAATATTGTATGGAATGCAACCCAAGGTAGTATTTGAGTTGAGAGACTTGGAACAGAATGAGATCAGAAGCACTGGAGTAGAAGATTTTGCTGCAGAAATGCAGAAGATCCATAGCGAGATCAAAGGACAGTTTCATAATTCTAGTCAAGAGTACAAACGCGGAGCTAATGAACATCGCAGAGAACTCCAATTTGAAATAGGAGATTGGGTTCTAGCACATCTCATGAAGGAAAGGTTCCCTAGCGAGACATATAACAAGCTAAATATGAAGAACATAGGACCATGTAAGATCTTGAGGAAGTTTGATGTAAACACCTATGAGATTGAGCTTCCATATGATGTGGGCATATCACCCATATTCAACGTCTCAGACTTGTATCCTTACAGGAAGGATGACACAGAGGGATCATCAGATCAAGGGAATATTCAGTGGGAGAAACAAATGCCTATAGAAGAAAAACCAAAGATGGAAAAGATCGTTGATCAGAGGATTGGTAAGAAGATGAAGAGGAAGACATATTTTGAATATATGGTCAAGTGGAAGGGACACCCAATAGAATATTCTAGTTGGGAAATTGAAGCTGATATCCAGAAGCATGGAAAGTTGGTACAGGAGCTCATGGACAGAAGTCCATGAATTTTTGTCCAGGGGGAGTATGATGCAGGAGCATCGTCAACAAGTACACGTGGTAGAGCAACTCAATGCGTGAGAGCCAATCTAGAGTCTCGAATGCTAGCCAATACTACAAATGTTTTGAGGCGATAGAAAACAAAAGAGGAACAATCACGCATGTGGAGACAAAATGAGCATGCATGACTTGGGAGGTTAACCCTAGTCTCAATGTAACCACAATTAGATAGCAGTTAGTTTGTTTCTTTTGTATAAAAACAGATTTTTGTATGCCCAAAAGAAGGGTTACGAGAATTATGAGCAATTAGGAATTTGTGAACAATAGTTGTTGCTTTGATTTTAGCTGTAACCATTTTCTTGATTTTGAATGAAGAAAATAGAGGAAAATTGATCTAATGTATGGTGTGAATATTGTTTACAATTTCCTTGTTGTTTTCGTTAATATTTTCAAGAATGAATGAATCTTGCTACGAGTGAATGTAGCTTTGAAATGATTGTATAAAATTTAAAATCTCTTTTCTTCATGAGCCGGTGCAAGGTGTGCACACAGTCCGCAAGGAGTGCGTTGGTAGGGTTTGTTTCGACTCATAAAGCTCATGAGAAATAGAGTAAGATTTCATTTGCAGGGAGTGCAAAGTGACTGCTACAAGAAGTTCACAGTTGTCACATGAAATCAAATCTGTGTAAAGATCTGTTGCAAAGAGTGTACAGGTCTAGAATTCGATGAAGCGTTGAAGTGAATCTATAAAGAATTCAAAGGACAAGAGAAAAGGAATCCTAGGAGGGTGAGAAAGAATTATTTTTAAGAATCTTTGGATCTGAGTTTGATGAATTTCCCAGAAAAGAAGGAAGTTCTTGGGAAATCGAAATATTTGAGGAGATCAAGCTCAAGAGGGGTAGCACTTTCCAAGAAGTGTGAAAGAGATCCAAGAAGTGGACTCGCAGGAAGGATAAAGGTCAAAGATTTTAAGCCTTTCGAAAAAAATTATAAGTTAGAAGAAAGCATAAGCTCAAGGGAAAAGATTTGGATCGTCTGATCAACGTCCAGACAACGAGGAGTGAGTACAAAGGAAAATATCTCACTTGTCCGATCTAAGAGAAAATAAAAGATCTCAACCATTTGATCTAAGATCCAAAGAAGGATCATAGTTGTTCGATCAAGGTAAAGTGCACTAACCTTAAAGCTTTGAAAGTGTACAGAAGAATTTGACTTACGAAACCCCGAAATCATCGGAGTCATACATTGTCAAGGAGGACACATGGTGAGAGATCAACATTTCATTGAATATCAGAGTGGAAAGGTCAAATATTAGAGTCATGAGGATTTTCAAAGTGCGAACTCGCGAAAAGATCATAGCCATGGATCATTCTGAAATCATCGAGAATGTCCATCATCTAGGAGGACAAGTGGCAAGAGATCAACATTTCGCTGACTCGTGACTTAAAGAAGTCAAAGGAAGAGTTACAAGAACTCGCGAAACATGAAATCGAGATTTGATCATAGTCATTGATCGAAGGAGGTAGTTGAACCGTAGATCTGGTCTTGTTGGGAGTTCGTGACTCGGGAGGGGCTTAACTAGGAGAGCTAGCGCCTAAATACGCTGAAGCTTAAAGGCATTAAGGAGAAGGTCATGGGTTCCATACAACCTACGCTTTAAGGGAAAGAGGTCTTATTAAGTGGAATTGAGGTTCTTGAGGGGCCAAAGAGTCAGTCAGACTCAGTGCCTTGATCGATCCTAGACCGGGAGGTCACGCAACCCTTAGGATAGAAGGGGGGTCTGCATCACATGCTCTCCAAACCTGTCAACAACAACAACAACAACAACCCCAATCCTCTTCCTAAATAATACAATATGTTTTTCTAGACCATTTCGTTAAAAGTTTCCTTATTAAGTAAGAGATCTTGAGTTCAAGTCTCTCTTTTGTTACTTTTTCTGAAAAAGTTCATGCTGAAATTGTAAAGTGTATTTCACTTCAAGTATAAAAGTGAATCACTATAAGTAGCTTTAATATTTTATTTTAGAGTTATTTATTTTGCATGAAACTTTTCTTTTATAAAGTAACTTCATTGTAAAAGTGATCCCCACTTCTCTTTATAAAATTGGGTTACTTCATAAGGCAACTTACACTATCACGTGGTCATTTGGTTACCGTTTATGCCTTTTTTAGATAGGGCATAACTCTCACATCTGAAGTCCATTTTCAGTGTTGTTTTTTTTTTAAACCGCATAAATTTTTGAGATATTTCCATATAGATCATTAGTTTTAGTTTTAAAATCCATATTATCTTCATATTTAATATCTCTTCTAGCAGTAATTCTTTTCTTACCAACACCAACTACTTCCGATGGAAATCTCATATGGAAGATTTATTAAGAAGTAAAGGCTTGTATCAGATTACCTTGGGAAAGGAAAAAGAACCCACTGATGATGACAAGAAATTAAAATGGTCTAATAGGAGTGATGAATCATGTGGACTAATCAAAATATTCATCTCTCTCGATTTAAGGTTCCACCTTAAATAAATTGATGACCCCCATGAAGATTGGGAAAAGATTGAATCTTTGTTTGGTAAACTCAATATTATTCGAGCACAACAGTTAGAAAATCAAGTACTGACCTTAATTCCAAGTGATTTTTCTTGCGTTGGAGACTATATATCTAAGTTTAAAACACTCAAAATGTTATGTGAAGAATGTGAAATAGAAATGAAGGAAGAACATTGCATCTATCTTATTCTTTTTAAGCTAGGTAGTGCATATTCTATGTTTGTATCTACCTTTTATGCCATGAGAGAGGCTTTAGGGAAATCTTATCAAAATCCCACTCTTGATTCTTTTTGTGTTTCTTAGATTAGAGAGTAAGATAAGATTATACAACTTGGAGTCATCAAGACTGCAAGTACCTCCAACAAAGCGTTAGTTTCCCAGCAGAAAGATAAACCCAAGTATCCCAAGAATCAACATCCTTGCTACAACAAAAAACAACATAAGGGTCCCAAACCCTCTCAGACAACTTCAGCTCCTAATGGTGACAAAGGAGAAAAATATAAAAATAAGAAGACTGACAAAAAATGCAACTTTTGTGATAAAGATGGTCATGATGAGTCCAAATGTTTGAAGAAGATGGCAGCTTTAGAAGTAGCGATGAAGAAGCACACCATCAATATTGATTCTACTTGTTCTTATTCTTCTCATGGATATGCACTTTCCGCTTTTGGTTTCTCCTTCAATACAACTTATGCTTCTTTTTTTGATGAGCGACTTATTGATTCAGGAGCATCTTATCATATGGCTAAGGATAAAGACATATTTTCTACTCTAAATGAATGTAACACCAAGAAAATATTTGTTGGTGATGATAAATCTCTTAGTGTTGTAGGATCTGGAACAATTCAAGTAGATAATGGTCATTTCAATGATGTATTATGTGTTCCAAGTCTTTCTTGTAACCTTCTACCAGCATATCAAATCACTCATTTGGGTGTAGGTAAAATCGTAGAGTTTTCACCTCACCAAGTTGTAATCAAGAATCTAAAAGATCCTAAGCATGTTCCTATAACTGGAATTGTTGATGATATTACCAGGTTGTACAAGTTTGACAACTTTGGGTCATCATCTTTTTCATCAGTTTTTTTTGCTCATAGCGATGACTTGAGCAAACTTTGGCATGAGCGGTTTGGTCATCTAAACTATTTCTCATTGTAGCAACTATGTAATCAACATATGTTGACTGGTCTTCCTCTTGTTTCATGCAGAGATGGTGTTTGTGCCAGTTGTGTTCTCGGCAAGCATCATTAGGACAATTTTGACAAACGTGCCTCTTGGCACACCTCGAGCCCTTTACAACTTGTTCACAATGATTTGTGTGGTCCACTTTCTTCTCCTTCTTTTTTTGGGTGCAAGTATTACTTAACTTTCATTGATGATTTTTCCAGACGTACTTGGGTTTACTTCTTAAAACTTAAGAGCAAAGTTTTTGAAAAGATTTTTTCCTACAAGGCCCTTGTAGAAAAACAATCTGAACATCAAATTCAAAAGTTAAGAACAGATAATGGAGGCAAATATGTGAACAATAATTTTAAAAGTTACTGCACTACACAAGGCATCCAAATGAAACACATTGTTCCATATACACCACAACAAAATGGTGTTAATGAGAGAAAGAACCAAACATTAAAAGAAATGGCTAATTATATGATCCAATCTAAAGGATTAAGTATAAAGTATTGGGCGAAAGAAATCAACTGTGAAAATTACATAGTCAATCACACTCCCACAAAATCTCTTAAAAATATAACACGGAAATAAACTTGGACTAAAATTAAACTAGATGTAAGTCACTTCCATGTATTTGGTAGTATAACATGGGCTCACATTCTTGATGAGAAAAGGAAAGCATTGTAGCCTAAAAGTGAGAAGTGTATATTTGTTGGTTATTCTGAAGATGTCAAAGGTTATAGACTTTTTCAACCACATTGTAATGGAATTATTATTAGAAGAGATGTTAAATTTGTTGAAAATCTCTTGGCCTGCGATCCTAATTCAACGATTGAGCCTTCTTCAGCCTACGATCCATCTTCAACATTTGTACCTTCTTCTGTTCCTATTATAGTTTCTTCTTCCATTGATGATAGTGAGGATGGAAATACACCTTTGCCTTCTCACCTTCCTCCAGATGAGTCCTTCGAACCTGAACCAATAGTAGTTCCAGAACTTACTAGATGGGTCTATTCAACACGAGAAGCAACTGGTGGTCTTGTCAGTGATCCTTCAGATTAGTGTCAAACAAATTCATAGTTTCTGGAAGCCTCTTCTCTTTTGGCTCAAGTTTCAGAGACTCGTGATCCAAAGACATTTGCAGAATCTTCAGTTCATCCAGATTGGGATACAACAATGAATGAAGAGTATCATTCTTTAATGAAAAAAGATACTTGGGATATTGTACCTCTTCCAAAAGGAAGAAAACTTGTCATATGTAAATGGGTATACATAAATAAGTATGCATCAAATGGAAGTGTTGAAAGACACAAGGCTCAGTTAGTTGCAAAAGTATTTTCCCAAGTTGAAGGAATTGACTATAATGAATTCCATCTGCCTTGTTCTTTCCCTTGCTACCTCACATAAATGGGAGGTCCATCAGATGGATGTTAAATATGACTTCTTGCATGGAGATTTACAAGAAGAAATCTACATGGAAAAAACTCTTGGTTATGTCCAGAATGAATCTAGACTTGTTTGTCACCTTAAGAAATATCTTTATTGTCTCAAGAAAGATCCCTGAGCTTGGTATGCTAAAATGGACAAATTTTTTATTGGCACTGGATTCTCTAGATCCCATTCTGATCCTAATGTCTATACCAAGAAAGTAGGAAGCCATCTCATAATCCTTGTCCTTTATGTTGATGACCTTATCCTTATTGGTAGTGACTCAAAACTTTTAAACCATGTAAAAACCAGCTTTAAAAATAAATTTGAAATGACAGACTTAGGATTTTTGCACAATTTCCTTGGCCTCCAAGTTTTGCAAACCAATGAAGGAAGTTTTCTTTCCCAATCTAAGTATGCTTGTGACCTTCTTTGTCTCTTTCACATGGATGATTGTAAACCAACCCCTTCTCCCTTCCAATCTGGAGTCAATCTTACTTCCACCTGTAATTCTTTTAAAGTTGATGCCACCCTGCACCGTCAGTTAGTCGGTAACCTCTTATACTTTACTCATACCCATCCTGATATTTCCTTTGTTGTTGGCATTATTTCTCGATATATGAAAAAACCCCATGAAATACATTCAAAAGAAACTAAAAGGATACTTTGTTATGTCTGTGATACAATTTAGTTTGGGATACATTACAGTACAGGGGGGAATCCTTTATTGGTTGGTTTCACTGATTCAGATTGGGTCGATGACCCTGATGATTGAAAGTCTACTCTAGATTATGTTTTCAACCTTAGTTCAGGATGTGTCACTTGGGATTGTAGGAAACAATAGGCTATTGCACTTTCTTCAGTGGAAGAAGAGTACCGAGCAATGGTAAATGCAAGTCAGTAAGCCTTGTGGCTTTGACAAATCCTTTCAGAGTTTGGATTCAAGCAACAACATCCGACCAGCCTTTGGTGCGACAATCAGAGTGCCATCAAACTCGCCAAAGGCCCAGTTCAACATTAGTACCACAAGCACATCGAGCTACACATGCACTTCATCAGAAATCTCATTCATGATTAAGTTATTGAAGTGCTCTTTTTCCCTATAGAATATCAAGTTGCAGACATCTTCACAAAGTCTCTTATATAAGCGAAGTTTTCCAAACATCAATCTATGTTAGGAGTTCAGGAAGTTTTCATTAAGGGGTAATAGGCTCTAATGCCTCCTTCCTTCTCCTATTGTGTCAACATTGTAAATCCTTCAATCCTATCCCAAGTTGTTCTTAAGGGGGGATGTTAGGATATTTAGACACTTAGGACTTAGTTAAGATCTACTTGGTCTAATGTGTCATCAGGTAAAAGTGTGTTTCTTAGTGTGGTTCTTTAATATGCATTTGTAGTTAGGAAATCTGATGGTCACGATATGTTCCCAACATAGAGTGATCTGATGATTCATACTCTCCTTGATCTTAACGTCCATTGATCTATGGATTAACACCTGATTGGTCAATGATCTCTATTTAAAGAGCATGGAGGGTCATTTGTCAATGATCGATTGTGAGAAACTCTCTTGTAAAATCTCTATGTAATTTTTTTCTTTTTCATTAATAAACTGCTCCAAGTGGCCACATTGTCTGGGGCCGTGGATGTTTCCCCGTAGGGGTTTTACCATGTGAAAACATCGTTGTGTTGATCTTTGATCTGGTTATGTGAGTGGTTATTGAACGTGTTCGTCCTCTGCTGGAATACCTGTGTTTTCGAACAAAAATATGTCTACTCTCCATTTCTCTTTCATTTTGTCCACTTTAGCTTCCACTTTAAATACAAATTGGGAAGAAGTGATGGAAATCGACCTTGTTCCCTCTTTCTCTATCCTTTTTTTGACTCCTTTTCTAGGTCTTCATTATCTCCAGAGTTTTCGTTTGATCCAACTTCTAAGTTAGAACTTTCAAACTCCCTGAAAGGTCCAAACTTGTTCTCTAAATATGTTAGTGACTTGCTCTTCTAGATTTAAAAATATCTCATTTGATTCATCCTATGGATTGCTAATATACTCATATACCATGGTTAAGGTTTTTCAAACATTATGCCAATTCTTGGATCCTGCAACTTCCCATAAAACCCCTAGAAAAACTTCTCTCATACCGATATGTTATGTAAACGACCATGGATATTCCATTGGAATAGTTCATCACAATAGATCTTACAAGTTTTTACAATTTATTATTATGTAGTTATTTATTTAAGATTCAATTAAATGTTACTTTCTTAATGCATGCAAATGTTGATGTAACTAAAACTCAAATAAACGAAGCTAAGAAAATAACACACCATCCATACCATGAACATAAGATGTACCTTGGGAAAAATTGATATGAGAAAAACCAAGGTAGAACGTGAGGCCTATGCCTTGTTCTTTTCTTCTTAGTTGTGAAATAAAAATACAAAGAAAGGGGCACTCACTATGGAGTTTCCATGGACACTGTGTCCAATATGGCCACTACACGATCTTCTACTTCCTTTTCTATGTTTCAATATCCCATTTCATGATGCTTTTCTTAACTATAGAACAATACACAATACAATAATAATGGAGCCCCTTCCTTTCCTAGTGGCCTAGTATTTAATATAGATTGAAATTCATCTAGGGTTAGGCTTAGGGTTTTTACATGCATCAACCCCCAATTAATGTTATGGTTTTGGACACTCTAAAATCATCTTGAAAGTCCACATGTGTGAGTAATGGAAGATGAGGTGGCATCCACTCGGTATCATGATGGCCAATAGGATAGGTGAACTTGCGAGAAGCATAACTTCAACATATGATCTCCATGTCATTGGAAATCTCTTGAAGTGTAGAATGACGTCGAGAGCCTGAAATCTTTTCCAGCAAAATTTTGACCCCAAAAACAACTCTTCAAGTGTTCAAACGAGCTTCATAAGGTTCTAAACCCCAAATCAACTAAGGAAGACTTGCCCATAAAATGATCCCTACAAACCAATAGTTTCAATTTTTCCACATCTCAGATCACATGCATGCTATTAAATTTTAATCAATTTCTTAATCTCCATGCTTATTATATTTTAAAATATTTGTCACATATTTTAGTTTTTTGTTATTGTTTCACTTATTCCTTGATATCCATGGTCATTATATTTTGAAATATTGGTCATTGCTAATTATCTTTTCAAATATTTGTGTATTTTTTTATTATTTTCTTGATGTTTTGTCTTATTGTCTTAGTTCATTCGGACTTTGATGCTTATTCTCATAATTGACTTTCATGTTTATTATTTGATATATTTGTAAAGGAGTATCTTTTTATTATTATTATGAAAGTTGTGATTTTGATATTGTAATAGACCAATTCCTTTTAATGAGAGTTAATCATCAACATCATCATAGTAATATCTTATGTTAAATAAACCTCCCAAACACAATATTAAATTTTAATTGATTCATAATTTCTATATTTATTATATTTAAAATATTTATTTTTTTATTATTATCTTACTTTACTCATTTATAAGTATATATAGTGTAATGTTAATTCATCTCACATCACATGCATACTATTAAGATTACTGTTAAATTTTAATTGATCCCTTAATCTCCATACTTATTATATTTTAAAACATTTGTCACATAATTTTTTTTTTTTATTATTGTTTGACTCATATCCATGGTCATTATATTTTGAAATATGGGTTATTGCTTATTATATTTTCAAATATTTGTGTAATTTTTTATTATTGTCTTAATGTTTTGTCTTATTGTCTTAGTTGATTCCTTGACTTTGATGCTTATTATCATACTTTTATGCTTATTATATTTTGATATATTGATAAAGGAGTGTCTTTTTATTATTATTTGGGGCCGGAAATTGTGATTTTTAAATTATTTTGATTGGGCATTTTCAATAATATATTTTATATTGTGATAAATTCAAGTACCATTTTTAATACAAGATTATGGTGTAATGAATTCAATAAATAAATTTAATATAAAATATCAATACAATGGTGATTGACTTATTTATATAAAATTTGATTTTTTTTTATTTTATAAAATTTTGTTTAATTGTTTTAATTAAATAATTATATAAATGTAAATTTTATTTGAATTTAAATTTAATAAATGTTTAAGAAAATTAAATTTTTAATATAAATTTTCATCATTTAATTAAAAAAATTAATATATAACATAAAAAAATTAATAATAAAAATATTTACATTTCATCAAATTTAATAGAATTTAAATAATAAAACATTTCACTATTTTCAATCCAATAAATAAATCATATTAAAAAAAAATTCAAATAACATATACTAAAAAATAAAATAAAAATAAAATTTATTATCAAATAAAACATCTCACTATTCTCTATCTTATAAATAAATCATACTCCAAACATAACCTAATAACATATATTAAAAAAAATAAAAAAATTAAGATTTATTATTAAATAACATATATTAAACAATAAATGCTATGAGTTAGTTCTAGTGGTCAATTTTATAGTTATTATAAATAAGATCTGAATTAAATAAATCATACTCCAAACATATTCAAATAATATATTTAAGAATAGCCGCAAACTTGTGACTGGTGAACGTCTAAAAGTTTTGGTTAGTAAAATTCTCAACACAATAAAAATCCATACTATTAAAATTTATGGTTAATAATTAGAGCAAACTATAGGAATTAATTACCTGGACAAAACAATCATGGAAATGAAAAATGAAGGTTGAGTAAGTAAGGACGCTCCCATTCGAGCTTTCATCACGGCCTTCTCCACTATTGAATTTATTATTTGTTGGTCGCAATAAAAAAAAACGGATTCAAATAATTGTAACAGTAGCCGGATGGGGATGAGGAGAGGATAATGAGAATGATACTAAGAATATCTTCATCGAAATAAGTAGAAAAAGAGGGAGAGTGAGGTCGGGTGAAATAATTATGGTCATGATTGAATCAACAATATAGAACTGCTAGGAAAAATAGATAGTAAATCTAGTTATTTGGATGTTTATTTATATCAACTATATGTGTGCATAGACAACACTCCAGGCCACCCCTCTGAATTGAATAATGATGTAATTCAACCATAGAATAAGATGGCATCTAGGTTAATTATTTAAACGTGACAATTATATAGTGTTACAGTAATTTCTTAATATGATTAGGTAAATGTTAAAAAATAAATAGGTTAACATCTTTAATTGTTAGCCATCATATTAGAATTTTAGATTAAAAAGTGATTAATTATGTCCATCTCCAATAAATATACGCCTTTAAATGTAATTAAAAAACAAAAACAAAATAAAATTTATTATAAAATAACATATATTAAAAATAAATAGATGCATTAGTTCTAGGAGTTGAGTTATGTAGTTATTATAAATAAAATCTCAAATAAATAAATCACACTCCAAACATATCCAAATAACATATATTAAAAAAAAAAAAAAAACAATATTATTAAATTACATATATTAAAAATAAGGTGGATTAGTTCTAGTGATTTAGTTATGTAGTTATTACAAATAAGATATCCAAATCAAATCCCTGCCATCTAAAAAACAATACATATACTAAACAATAATAAAAAGAAATACTATTATATAAAACCAATTTTCATGTTTTTCAATTTTTTAAGTTCTAGAGGTGTAGGATAGTGGGACTGTGTTGTTAATACATTTTCTGAAGATAAGTCACCTGTGATTGATTAGAAACCTTTGGAGACAAAAAATCCAACCATATTAAAGGTTAGTGTAACTCAGTCAAAATGCTATCCCCACTCAAGACAAACTAGCAAAAACAAATCTATAATATAAAACAATAATATATATATATATATATATATATATATATATATATATATATATATATATATAATCAAACGCAATTAGTTGTTTTTGAATGTCACGTAGTCCAACGCACTTTCCCTATTTTATAGAATGTAATTTCAAGTTATATAATGACATATTCTGGATTTTGTTTCATATCTAACACTCTTTCTCCCTTCTGCTTATCTTGTTTGAAGCCTGTCATGGCTCTATTCAGCCCAATCGATCTTCGATGGTTCTTTTGCTATTTTCTGCTGTCGGGGAGCGCTGTCACCACATTCTTGGTTTTCGATGCATGGAGGAAGACATACTCGAGGATTCCTCCCGGTCCTTCAGGATGGCCTCTTATAGGAAATCTGTTGCAGGTGGGTAACAAGCCCAACGAATCATTCTTCCAACTTGCTATCAAATATGGGCCGCTCATGACCCTTTCTCTCAGAATGAAAGCCATAGTGGTGGTCTCGTCTTCCACCATGGCAAGGGTGTTAGAAATTAATTAAACAACCAGTCCAATAGTTGATAGAGATAAGCTTGCAATAAATGCACCGACTGCATTAACTTCGTTAAACTCTTGAAAGAACCAGAAATGTCTAAAAGAAGCAATTCGAGCCATTGATCTTGAAACTAATCAACGGTGGAGCTCATTCACCACTGTATAAATACTCATGCCTCTAATGCAATAGACAAGTTGTTTTTTATGTTTTTCGTGTCTCTTTGTGTGTGAGTTCTCTGATTTTGGTATCAGAGCCAAGAGAGTCGTGAGGGTCATGTGAGGCGGAGAGGCCTAAGAATCGTGAGCACTGTGAGGTGTGTTGACCTGTGTTAAAGAGCAGTGAGGTCTGAGAGTTGTGAGGGCCGTAAGATCCAAAAGAGTGTTGAGAGCCGTCACTATTGTTTGCCGTGAGACAGAGGGTCGTGAGACATAGTTTGCGAAGGAGGTTCCTGTCTGCTCTAAATGTGAAGGAGGTTCAGTCAATCAGATTATTTGTTTCTCCATGTCCAAGGGAGAGTTGTGGACTCTTGAGGCTATTGGAGTCTAGGCATTCAATTTTTTAAGAGGCCGTGAAGGTGAAGGTATAAGCTAGTAAATTTCAGTAAAAAGATTTTTTTTTACATATTTTTTGAATGGTTGGAAGATATTTTTGAATGGCTGGAAAATTTTAGTAAAAATGAAGTTTTTATCCTTTTATGGGTGAATGTTGGAAGATTTTGTGAAAGAAGTTCTTTTTGTATTGTGTAAAGGATGAGAAGAGTTTTTTTTTAATGGTTGAATTTTGGAAGACGTAAGAAAATAAAAGTGGTTGTGGTAATTTTGGAAGTAGAAAGTAATTTTGTTTTATAGTGGTGGTAATTTTGGTGTTGGATTTAAGTGAATGGAAAGTTAATTTTAACATATCATTTATTGAAGAATATAATGGTGGTAGTGTGTTAATCTAAAAAGTGTGTTTATTTGTGAGGGTTCAAAATGTTTATCTTGTGAAGATGAGATGATATTGTGATTGGGGTCACAATTTTAATTATTGATTGGTATAGAGTTTCTACATTGGGTTCTAAAAGGCCTAGATCATTTTAAAGTGATTTTAGTGTTTTTTAAAGATGACAAATATCATGGCAGATTCATATATAAATGAATCAAACAAGTTAGATGGGGAAAATTATGTCAATTGGATGTTTAAGTTGCAGACGTTGATGGAAGGATACAATGTTTGGTCGATTGCATGTGGAAACGAAGCAAAACCAGTAGCTCCAACAGCCTCAGTTCAAGATTGGGAGAAACGAGAGACTAAAGCGAAGGTGCTCTTGAGGATGTTTCTCAAGGACAATATCATCCCACACATTAGCGAATGAAAAACATCCCATAAAACTTGGGAGGCACTTAAAGGTTTGTATGAGACAACGAACACAAACCGTGTATTATTTTTGAAGAGTAAGCTTCTTTCAATTAAGATGGAGAAGAATGAAAATATCAGTAACTTTCTTTTTAGAATCAAAGATTTGAAAGATAAGCTAGGAGATATTGGTGAAAAGATTTCTAGTACTGACCTGGTCACTATCACATTAAATGGCATGTTGGATGAATATCAAATGTTCATTACTGGTCTTACAGCTAGGGAAAAGGCCCCTACTTTTGATGAATTGACAGGTATTCTTCTGCAATAGGAGGAGAGTAGAAAGAATCTCAATGGAAGATCTCACAATTCAGATCTAGCATTGGTGCCGAAAGGGAAACAACCCTACAAAGGAAAGTCATGGAGGAGAAATAAAGAAGGAAGACCACATTCAAAACCAGATAATGGCAGGGCACCACCAAGCACAAACGCAAATGTGAAGAAGAATGAAGGATGCTATTACTGCGGTAAG
This sequence comes from Picea engelmannii, assembly GCA_009831015.1. NCBI lineage: Eukaryota > Viridiplantae > Streptophyta > Pinopsida > Pinales > Pinaceae > Picea > Picea engelmannii. The sequence goes on along the minus strand of ML777985.1, from coordinate 42,947 downwards.
TTTGGACATTATGCTAAAGATTGCAGGAGGAGGAAGTTTAATGAGTCCAGATATAACAATCATTCAGGAAATTTTGTTGATAAAGGTGCCAAAGTATGTGATGATTTCAAAAATCTCAAGTTGTTTATTTTTTATGCTTCTTTATCAGCAGACACTAATGATGTTAATGCCTGGTTTATTGATTCTGGTGCTTCAATTCATATGTCATGTAATAGGAATTGGTTTGATACATATCATGAAAACATTAATGATGTTCATAAGATCTTTCTAGGAGATGATAGGTCATATGAAATTAAAGGGTATGGAGATGTATCTGTGACTTTACCTACTGGTGAGGTGAAACAAATCCATAATGTAATGTATGTGCCAGGCATAAAGAAGAATTTGATTTATGTATCCACCATTGCAAATCAAGATCTAAAAGTTGAATTTGTTAAGTCACAGTGTGTGGTGAAAGATATACAGGATCACTACAAAATCATTGCAAGAGGATCAAGAGTTGGAGGACTATATAAGATTGATGTTACAAGGAGGGATCATCAAGCATTGGAATCCACAACTATGTCAATGGAAGAGCTATGGCATCAAAGGTATGGACACCTAAACCATAATGATCTTATGATGCTTCAGAAGAAAGAAATGGTAGAAGGTCTTCCAATGTTTAAAAGTGAACATGTTGAATGTGAAGGATGTGCATTAGGAAAACAACATAGAGAAGAGTTTCCTATGCACATAGACAAAAAAAAGCGAGGAATTCTTTAACTAGTGCATATTGATGTTTGTGGACCCATGCAAACTAGATCTCTTGGAGGAGCATATTATTTCCTTATCTTTATTGATGATAGAACTAGATACACTTGGGTATATTTTATGAGAAAGAAGAGCGATGCCTTTGAATATTTTAAAGAATTCAAGAATATGGTTGAAAAGAAAACAGGAAAGAGCATCAAGATTCTTAGGTCAGATCAAGGAGGAGAGTATACATCAGGGGCATTCATCAGGCATTGCAAAAATAATGGGATTCAACAACAGTTTACAGTGCCACATACTCCACAACAAAATGGAGTAGCAGAAAGGAAAAATAGAACCTTGGTTGAATGTGCTCGCAGTATGATAAAAGGTAAAAATATTTCTAATGGTTTTTGGGCTAAAGCAATTAGTACTGTTGTATATCTAAAGAATAGGAGTCCTACAAAAATTTTAGAGAACAAAACACCTTTTGAAGCTTTTTATGGATATAAACCAGAAGTGAGTCACTTGAGAATATTTGGGAGTAAAGAATTTGCTCACATTCCAAAAGAAGATAGAAGAAAGCTTGATGGAAAGGCAATCAAATGCATATTTATTGGTTATTGTACAAAGTATAAAGCCTATAAGATGTTTGATCCTAACAATCATAAGGTGTTTGCAAGTAGAGATGTGTTGTTTCATGAAAATGCAAATGAAGTACAAAAAACATATGATTATGATGTGTGGAATCTACCTAAAGAAAATGAGGAAAATGATAATGAAAAAGAAGAAGAAGTCCAAGGAGAAGCTCCAAGCATCGTAGATTCTACAAGTAGCCAGAGCATGCCTAAAAGGGGTGAAGGAACTCCACAAAGAAGTGAAGAACTAAGGAGGACAACAAGACAATCTAAGACCCCGGTCAAGTATACAAAGTATGCCTTAATAACTCAAGCTATGAATGTGGTAGAACCTTTAAATTATGAGCAAGCTAAAGACCACAAAGAATGGATGGATGCCATGAAGGAAGAATATGACTCTATAATTAAAAATGAAACATGGGAATTGACAGAATTACCTGAGAACAAAACCCCTATAGGATCAAAATGGTTGTTCAAATATAAATTTAATGTTGATGGTAGTATAGACAAATACAAAGTTAGATTGGTTGCCAAAGGTTATTCACAAAAAGAAGGGATATATTATGAAGACACTTTTTCTCCTGTAGCAAAAATGAATACCATTAGATTAATGATTGCATTGGATACCAAGAATAGTTGGCAGTTGCATCAGTTAGATGTCAAGTCAGCGTTTTTGAATGGAGAATTAAAAGAAGAGGTTTATCTTGTTCAACTAGAGGGGTTTTTAAAGAAAGGAAAAGAACATCTTGTATGCAAGTTGAAGAAAGCTTTATATGGACTTAAACATGCACCTAGGTCTTGGTATGAGAAAATTGATACATTTTTCTTTCAACAAGGCTTTATAAAAAGTAAAAGTGATCCAAACCTGTATATCAAGAAAGATAGAAATGGTCAAATTGCTTTGATTTCTCTATATGTGGATGATCTTATCATAACAGGAATTGCTACTAGGATGATTGAAGAGATCAAAATAAAGTTGTCACAATAGTTTGAAATGAAGGATCTTGGACATTTACATTACTGTTTAAGTCTTGAGGTATGGAGAGAAAATGGTAAGACCTTAATCACACAAAACAAATATACAAAGGAGGTACTCAGAAGGTTTAATATGAACAAATGTAAGCCAATATCTATTCCATGAGAACAAAATGTTAAGTTCACCAATAATAATGACTCAAAAGAAGTGGGTGGTACTTTGTATCGACAATTGGTGGGAAGTCTAAATTATCTCACCACAACCAGGCCAGATATTACATATTTAGTTAACATTCTTAGCCAATTTATGGCTAAGCCCCATGATAATCATTGGAAAGCTGCAAAGAGAGTCCTTCGATATTTGAAAGGGACTATTGATTTTGGTATTGAGTATACTAATGATTTTGATGTTGAGTTGACAGGTTTCTCAGATTTTGATTGGGCAGGAGATCTAGATGACAGGAAGTC
>ML777985.1:0-40087 GCA_009831015.1 Picea engelmannii | reverse complement strand
GAGAGTCCTTCGATATTTGAAAGGGACTATTGATTTTGGTATTGAGTATACTAATGATTTTGATGTTGAGTTGACAGGTTTCTCAGATTTTGATTGGGCAGGAGATCTAGATGACAGGAAGTCTACTACAGGATATGCATTCAATATTGGATCAGGGACCGTATCCTGTAAGAAACAATTTCTTTGTCATCCACTGAAGCTGAGTACAAATCATTATGCACTGCCACCTGTGAAGCAATTTGGCTAAGGAGGATACTTGAAGATGTTGGAGAAAAACAAAAAGTACCAACAATCATCCAATGTGACAACCAAAGTTCCATCAAACTGACAAACAACCCAGTGTATCATGCTAGGTCAAAGCATATTGAGACACACTATCACTTTGTAAGAGAAAATACAGTCAAAATACAGTCAAATGAAATTTATGTATTGTATTGCAACACAAATGATATTGTTGCACATATATTTACAAAGCCTCTTGGGAAGGCAGTGTTAGAAATTAATTAAACAACCAGTCCAGTAGTTGATAGAGATAAGCTTGCAATAAATGCACCGACTGCATCGACTTCGGTAAATTCTTGAAAGAACCAGAAACGTCTAGAAGAAGCAATTCTAGCCATTGATCTTGAAACTAATCAACAATGGAACTCATCTCACCACCGTATAAATACTCATGCCTCTAATGCAATAGACAAGCTATTTTGTATGTTCTTCGTGTCTCTTTGTGTGTGAGTTCTCTGATTAAGGGAGGTTCTCAAAACCCACGACCACATCATGTCAGGCCGGATCGTCACACAGGCAGCTAAGGTTCTTTCCCAACACAAGTATTCCATGGCCTTTAGCCAATATGGATCCCATTGGCGCATGTTCAGACGTGTATCAAATACCAAACTCTTTTCTGTGAAGAAGCTGGAAGCTCTGCAACATCTGAGAAGAGATCAAGTAAATTGAATGATTCATCAGATTTTCCAAGACGCTGTGAAGGGAAAGTGTGTGGATATTGGACACATTTCCTTCCAGTCCTCCTTTAATCTGTTAGGCAAAATAGTGTTCAGTAAAGATGTGTTCGATCCCCAGTTTAGTCGAGCTTCTCGAGAGTTGAAAGACGTTCTTTCTAAACCGGTGGTGCTTCACGCAACTCCCAATCTCCCAGACTTCTTCCCTTGCCTTCAGTTCTTGGATCCCCAGGGCATGTAGCGTAGTACGGAAATATATTTAAAAAAGTTGTATGCCATTATGGACAAATACATAGAGGATCGACTCGGTACGAGGTTAAGCGAAAACAGTGACAACAGTTATAGTGAAAAGGATCTCTTGGAGGTTCTGCTGAATATGAGAAGCCACGAATTTACTCTCGCCCATATCAGAGGCTACATAACTATAAGCCTTTCGTTACTTATTGATTGCCCACAGGATTATTAACAAATTAATGGTTTAAATTATTTTAAATAATAAGTTTTGTTTACATATAATTATACAATTATTTGTAAAATTGTTATAAGTTTAAATTTAGAGGGGTAAAGTATGTATACTTTAGTAAACTTTATTAATAAAATTATTAGGTTATAAGTTCAAATCTAAAAAGATAAGATATATATATATTTTTAGACTTTACCAATAAAATCTCATTCTTGAATGGAGAAAGTCACTTGATTTCTGGTTTAGCCTTAATTTTAAAAATAAATTAAAATAATTATTATTAACATAAACTAAGTGAATAAAAGAAAAAAAAATATTGTAGTGACAGATCTCATCATTGAATTAAACTTTCCTGGAAAAATGTATAAAACTTTTCTTTCTTTCTAATCCTTAATTCATGTTTAATTATTTTTGCGGCAGGAAATATTTGGGGCAGGGGCTCAGACCACCGCAAACACAATAGAATGGGCAATGACAGAACTCATCCCAATCCGGAGAAGATGGAACGAGTCCAAGCCGAATTGGAAGAGGTAGTCGGGCGCGAGCGAATGGTGGAAGAGTGACGCAGAGCGTCTCCCTTATCTTGGTGCGGTTGTCAAAGAAGTGTTCCGATTGCATCCGCCGGCTCCTTTACTCATCCTTCACAGAGCAGATAACCGTTGTGAGATTGCGGGATTCGTGATACCCAAGCACACCCAAATTATCATCAACGTGTGGGCAATCGGAAGGGACCCTTCGATCTGGAAGGAACCGTTGAAATTCATCCCCGAGAGATTTATTGATGACGAGATGAGTAGTGTGGATTACAGGGGACAAAACTTCCAGCTGATTCCGTTCAGAGCAGGAAGGAGAATGTGCGTGGGGCTTCCCTTGGCCAGCCGGATGGTCCATCTTCTGTTGGCGTCCCTCCTCCATTCATTCGAGTGGGCACTTCCCGAAGGCATGAGTGCCCACCAGGTGGACATGAGCGACAGGTTTGAAATTACACTGGCAAAGGCAGTGCCATTGGAGGCAATTCCCACGCCACGCCTGCCCTCCGAAATGTATTGCTATTAGATTAAATTAAAACTGAATTCATTCTGCAGCTCCGTCTCATCCATTCTCGTACTGATGTATTGCTTCTGTTATTGTGATCATTTTAATTGTATCTGGTAATGGTCTTCTCTAGTTTGTTGGTTGCTGTATATCCTATTATCACAGAGCTATGTCCCGTGACAAGAAATCATGCTTCTTTCCTGTATTATGGACCGGAGTCCGTGGCGTTGGCATCTCCATTCCCAAGCCATGGTCAGCTCGTCAGAATAATATTGCAATATTCTTCGTAAACCAAAGGAGTGTGTTCGTTATTTTTATAAATGCATTTTTATTTTGCAAGTTTCTGTGTTCCACTTCAAACACGTTATTTAAAATAATGATCAATATATGAAATCAGGGCTGGAATTTGGCAGGCACTTATGGCATCTCCACCTATCTTTTCTGATAGTTTCAGAGTCAGCGATCCCTGTAATGGATAGTAGGATAATGCTACAACATTAGAATGGACAGTATGGCTGATTTGAGAGGCAATGGGAGTTGAAACCCCTCTTTCATGCTCCCTCTCTCGATGTGGGCAATGACTTCTCAAACTAACTTTCACTTAAAACATTCATTCTAGGTATCTTTATGAGATTTCTAGAATGAGCAATGAGATAAAATATACGAACCAAACACATGGTGAGACTACGCTCACTTCTCTATAATTCAATGAAGATGGATTACATCCTTATATAGGAAAAGACTTTCTCGAGTCGGTTACATGCAAACCAAAGACAACTAGACTCTTAACTAAGAACTGACTCTTAACACGCCTACAACTCTCTCTCACAATGAAAACTAATAACTGGTGCTTACAAGTGGCGCTTACTCCATTATTTCCAAGTCTCCCCCTTAATGTAGAATGGATTGACTTCTACACCTAACATCTCCCTAAACAGTTCAAACTTAATCTTTCCAAGAGGCTTAGTGAAAATATCAACAACATTTTCACTAGTATTACAATACACAAGAGTTATTTCATTTGACTACAACTTTTCTTGAACAAAATGATATTGAGCTTCAACATGCTTTGTCCTTGCATGAAAAATAGGATTCTTCGCAATATTGATTGAACTTTCATTATCACATCTGATCATTGTAGGTTCCTTTCTTTCTTCTCCAACATGTTGAAGAAGTCTTCTTAACCACACAGCTTCACAAGTTGCTGCACACAAGGCTTTATATTCTACTTCAGTAGAAGACAAAGATACAGTAGGCTGCTTTTTACTGCTCCATGAAACAACCCCAGATCCAATGTTGAACGCATATCCAGTGGTTGATCTTCGATCATCCAGATTGCCAACCCAATCAGAATTTGAATAACCTGTCAACTCAACAACAGTTGCATCAGTATATTTAATACCATAATCAAGTGTACCTTTTAAATACCTGAGTACTGCCTTTGCTGCATTCCAATGGTTTTCATGAGGTTTCACCATGAACTGACTTAACACACTCACAAAATATGAAATATCAGGTCTGGTTGTGGTGAAATAATTCAGACTACCCACCATTTGTCTATACATAGTGCCATTCACCTCCTTCGAACCATCATCACAAGAAAGTTTCACATTCTGTTGCATGGGAACAGTAGAAGACTTACACTGATCCATTTTAAATATTTTAAGTATTTCTCTGATATACTTACTCTGACAAACAAAAGTTTGGCCTGCATTTCTCCAAACTTCAAGACCTAGGCAGTAATGTAACTCACCAAGATCTTTCATTTCAAATACCTTTGATAACTTCTCCTTGATTTCATCAATTAATTTCTCTTCATTTCCTGTAATTATTAAATCATCAACATATAATGAAATCAATACTATATATCCATGTTCATCAAATTTGGTATACAGATTTGGATCAATTTTGCTCCTCATAAGAAAGAAAGAGTCTATCTTCTCATACCATGACTTAGGTGCCTGTTTTAGTCCCTACAAGGCTTTCTTTAACTTACACACTAAGTGTTCTTGCCCCTTTTCAACAAACCCTTCATGTTGAGTAAGGTAAACCTCCTCCTTTAACTCACCATTCAAAAATGCAGATTTAACATCTAACTGATGCAACTTCCAATGATACTTTGTAGCTAAAGTAATTAACATTCTAATAGTTTTCAATTTAGCTACTGGTGCAAATGTTTCATCATAATCAATACCTTATGTTTGTGAATACCCCTTTTCCACCAGTCTAGCCTTATACTTATCTATACTACCATATGATTTAAACTTGGGTTTGTATATCCATTTGCATCTAATGGGCTTCTTATGTTTAGGCAATTCAGTCAATTCCCAAGTATTGTTTTTCATTATAGATTCATATTCTTCCCCCATTGCATTTCGCCATCCATCATGTTCATTAGCTTCATCAAAATTCATGGGTTCTATGACATTTGAAATGGTACTCATTAGGGCATAGTCTTTATACCTCTCAGGAAGCTGAATCTGTCTTGAAGATATTCTCAACTGATTATCTTCCTCCCCACTTTGTGAAGATTTGTCTTCACCTATAGGTGAACTGTGACTGCTGAAATTGTCCATATCACTGAGTCCTTCTTGCTACTGCTGTTGTTGTCGCTGCAGGGATGGCTATTGCTATCGTTGCGGGGATGGATATTGTTGTCGTTGTGGGGATGGATGTTGTTGTGTGGGCAGCTGTTGCTGCTGCTCTTCTTTAACTCCTTCATCAAGAAGTCTCTGTCATTCCTCATGACTATTGTCGTCATGATTTCCTACTTCCTGCTCATGGAAAAGTACATCTCTACTTGCAAATACTTTGTCAGTAGCAGGATCAAACAATTTGTATGCTTTAAATTCATAACAGTACCCAATGAAAATACATTTAGTGGCTTTAGAATCCAATTTCCTCCTATTCTCCTTTGGAATATGTGCAAAATCCTTACACCCAAATACTTTCAAATTATTAACTACAGGTTTGGAACCATACAAGGCTTCGAAATGAGTAACATTATCAAGACACCTTGTTGGACTTCTATTCTTTAAATAAACTGCAGTATTTATGGCTTCATCCCAAAATGCATTTGAGATATTCTTATCTTTCATCATATTGCATGCACACTCTACGAGAGTTCTGTTTTTCCTTTCAGCGACTCTGTTTTGCTGTGAAGTGTGAGGAACTGTAAACTATTGTACTATTCCATTATCTTTGCAATATTTGTTGAAGTCCCCTGATTTATACTCTCCCCCTTGATCTGAACAGAGAATTTTGATGGATTTTCCTGTCTACTTTTCCACCATGGTTCTGAATTCCTTAAAGTACTCGAAAACATCACTTTTTCGTCTAAGGAAGTAAATCCATGTGTATCTCGTGCAATCATCAATAAATAACAGAAAGTAAAATGCACCTCCTAAAGACCTAGTCTACATAGGCCCACAAACATCAGTATGCACTAGATCTAACACATCCCTCTTTTTCTTATCAGGATTAGAGGGGAATTCATCTCTATGCATCTTTCCTAATGCACATCCATCACAAGCAACTTTCTCATTCTTTAACATGGGAAGTCCTTCAACCATATTATTTTTATGCAATAACAATAAATCAGGATGATTGATGTGTCCATACCTTTGATGCCAAAGAATATTTGTTGGAATAGTGGAAAAATTCAGTGCATGATGTGCTTTTCTGGTAACATCAAGTTTGTATAGACCTCCTACTCTAACACCCATTGCAACAGTTCGGAAGTGGTCCAATAGATCCTTCACTATGCAATAATTCTTGAAGAATTCAACCTTCAAGTTCTGATCTGTAATGGTAGACACAGAGATCAATTTTTTCTTTATTCCGGGCACATACACCACATTGCGAATGTGATGAACAGTACCATTCAACAATGTCACAGGAATGTCTCCATATCTCTTGATCTGATGAACACGGTCATCTCCAAGATATATGCTGGCACCATTCTGTGTTTCTTTATAATTAGTATACCATTTTTTATCACAAGTCATATGTACTGATGCTCCAGAATCCACAAACCAGGCATCAGAATCATCCTTTTCAGTAGATAAAGAAACATTAGACACAAATAGCCTAAGATCCCATGAGTCAAAATTCAGGGGTTCATCAATATCATCACTAGCAATAAATAATTTGTGATCTTGATTTGAATATTTTTCTGCATAATGACCTGAATGTGTTCTAGGTATATTCCTAGCCTCATCACTTTTCTTCTTATGATAGTCTTTAACCATATGTCCAGGTCGACCACAATAGAAACAACTCTTTGACTCATTCCTATCAGATTGCATACCTTGATTTGGAGATTATCTTCTTTGCGATGAACTTCCTCTTTGCCATGAACCACCTCTCTGCCATGAACTGCCTGCTCTGCCTCTTACTCCTGATCTCCCTCTCACAGATCTATTATTTGAACATAGTGCCAAATCTTTACTCTGAGGCTTTATATTCCCGTGCCTCTCTTCCTCTTGCAACAAAATACCTGTCAGTTCTTCAAACGTAGGAGGTTTGTCCCTTGCTGCAAGACCTATTATGAACATATGATAATCTTCTAGCATACCATTTAAGGTAATAGTCACTAGATCAGTGTTGGAAACAACTTCCCCTATATTTACTAGGTTGTCTTTCACCTCTTTAATGCGACCCAAAAATGAACTAATAGATTCATTTCCATCCATCTTAATGCCTAGCAATTTAGTTTTCAGGAACAAAATGTGATTTGTGTTGCTAGTTTCATACATTGCTTTAAGAGTTGTCCATGTAGCAGCAGAAGTTGTAGCATCTCTAATATGTGGAATTATGCTATCTTTAACTGACATGTGCAACAATACCTTTGCCTTGTTTTCGTGCTTCTCCCAGTCTTGGATCTGTGCTGCTGTCGCACCTATAGCCGCATCAGGTTTTAGTTCAGTTCCCTTCGCAATGTTCCAGACACCATAGCCCTCCATGAGCGTCTGCATTTTGAATTTCCAGTGAATGAAATTCGATCCATCTAACTTGTTGGCTTCATTGAGGTAGGTCTCTACCAGTGGATTTGCTATCACTGCAAGATATTCTCTGCAAGTGAATCACCAAGGATATGCAACTTTCTGTCGAGTTTTCTCCTGTGCTGAGCAGTCCGTCGTTCTGCCTTCAGATCCACTAATCCAAATCTATCTCCGTTCTCAGCTTAAATTATGCATGCATCTTAATATCCAAAATATCCACTTTTAAAAAAAAATTATAACTCCCTCTTCACCTATAGAAGCCTCACACCACTTTATATATATAAAAAACAATATAAATTAAAAAAAAAAAAAAAATTCCCCTTTTTGATTTAAATACACATGCATCCACTTAGAAATCAATAGCCATCCACTAAGCTAATCTATGATATCCTTTTTCCTTTCATATCTCCACTTTATTTAAAAAATATATCCTCTTTTAATAAACTTCAAAAAGAGATTCACTTTAATCAAATTTAAGCAAGCTTCAACCTCCACGTTTTCAACATATATCCACGCATGCATTCAAACACGTCTTATATCCACCTTTTAAAAAAAAAAACATGAACCTTCAGGATTTACGATTCAAAATTCACTCAAATTATGGCATGAAAGTCGTATATTCTCATTTAATGTTGAAACTATAACCTCCTCTTCAAAAAAACACTCACGTCGTAGTCTTCACGCACCTTTCTCACGCAGATTTGCACAAAAAATCAATGAGACTCTCCTTTAATTCAACAAATGAAGAGTTGGCACTTTGGGTTTATGGAAACGGTGCATTGTAGCGCTGGGGAAGATAAGGAGCGCAAGTGTTAATGCTCCAGCGCTTTAAGACATGCACCAAGGTAGTGCTCGACCTCCAAATTTTGAATTTTTATAAGTCTGAGAGAGCTCAACGCTCCTCTCACGCTACATGGGGAGCGCTCGGTGCCCCTACTCAAATTTAATTTGAGATCATGCAACCTCTCTCTGATACCAAGATAAAATATACGAACCAAACACATGGTGAGGCTACGCTCACTTCTCTATAATTCAATGAAGACGGATTACATCCTTATATAGGAAAAGACTCTCTCGAGTCGGTTACATGCAAACCAAAGAAAACTAGACTCTTAACTAAGAACTCACTCTTAACATGCCTACAACTGACTCTCACAACGAAAACTGATAACTGGTGCTTACAAGTGGTGCTTACTCCATTATTTCCAAGTCAATGTTTAGTAAAGGAATCTTTTTGATGGTTCAAGAATTAGCAATTTTTGTCACTGTTTAGTAGTGTGGCGGTGATGAACAAATATTGAAATACAAAGTATTAATTGCAATGTTGGATGGGCAAATTCTGAGGATACCCATATTGCAATCATTACAATAAAGGGACTTGTTTAACACTCTTTCGAGGATATGAGCACTGCCATCTTCACACTTATTATTTATCAAAAACGTTGCAATCTTGTGGATATTTCCATTGGTTTTAGCTACTGAGATCACTGATACCATATTTTTGATAGAGGGTTTTGAAGCTATTATAACAACATTTTTGTTATGAATTTAATATGACACTTGTGGGAAACAAAACTATCTAGAAAATACAAAAAATACAAAACAATTAGTCATGGGTTATGGATGTAAATCCCATTGACATTGAAGACTAGTTAGCTAGGTTCACTACACATCATTAATGCTTGAATGTAAATCTCTCAACAATTCACTAATCTTGTATAGTTTTTTTCAAGTTCATTACAATTTTTCTTTGTTTTACACAAAATTGTGTTAATGATTTTGTTGGGATAAAATGAAATTTGTTGTTTGTAATACCTTTGTCATAAGTCCACTTATTATTTATTGTCTTTTTAAAATGAAACATATATTATAAAATGGAACTCAGAGACAATGTAAACCACCAACCAACAAACCAAGGTGAGAAAAACCCCAACCCACCACGACCACCGATCTTAAACACCCAAATTAATGAGGGTTTGGACACATTAAGAACACTTGTAAATCAATTATGGGGCACGAGAGAACACTAGAGAACCAAAGAGAGAGTCCTTGGATACTTCTTTGGACATCATTGTGACATCTATTGCAAGTGCCCAAGGGAAATTTACTTATATTTCTGAATATAGGGAACGAATGTTTGAGTATTAAAACACTAGATTGGATAGAAATCAAGTTGGATACTTTGGTCTATCAAAACAACAACTAATTTCTATTTATATTTATCCTTGATCTCAACGACAACCACCCATGAACAAGAAACACATTTGCATTTACTAGTGCATCCACCCACAAATTAGTCAAAATTGGATGGAGAGGTGGTACATGGTATTTGATAAAACTCCCTACAATAATAGGGAGGCACCTTTATATTTTGTGTGAAAATTGTGGGATGAATTTGTTTTGGGTTAGCATGTTAACTACTTCAATATATGTGACTTCCAAGGGGTGGGTCAAGAGTCCTCACAGGACCGAGAGCATGATAGGTGTGATCCCATGTTAGGTCCTTATACCCCTAGATGAAGGCTTTCCGCCCCTTGCCAACATCCTCATTGTAGAGAGATTGCAAAAGATACAGTTAGCTATATCATCATTGACTCAAGGCCTAGCGCAACATGGTAGCTTTGTTGCACTATCTTGGCAAGAGGTTCGTACTAGTTATATTGATAGAGGGGTCAGAGCTTCATCCCATACAATAGAGTGGAGTGAGGAGATGGCACATGGACATAGAAGTCGTCCAAGTGAACCTCATAGATGCTCGAGTTGTGGGAAGACTTGCTATAGGCCTATGGAGGTCAGTCAACAACATAACTTCATGGAGGAGGTTAGTATATTAACCTTCTCTATTTTCTTCATCGTTATATATTTATATGGTATTTTGTGTATTTATATCGATATTTTATTGTATGTTGTTTTGCAGTTTTTATGTCCGCGTAGCAGACCCTCTAGACCCATAGATGCATCAGTGCATGTCTCCACCACTAATGTAGAATTAGAGAAATCTTGCTCATTTGGCATACGCATACACATATATGTGTCACATTTGATAAATTCACCATGGTCATTTATTTATGTTATGACATCATCTAATTTTTAATTTTATTTTGTTTCTATAGGTTGTGGGACTAGACAATGTCAATGAATTTCCATCTAGGATGGACAAGTCACCTCCATCATAGGTATCATGTGTAGAGTTAAATATCGTTTAAATATCAAATTTTATATTTATTTTGTTGAATTTTACTATTTGGTACTAATAGTTCAATATTTTTAATGTGTATGCATGCTACTAACATATTCGCTAGTTATAGTACTAGTCCACTCCTTGGGCACATGCACTCTGCTCATGGATTACCTTACTCTAAGACAAAGTAGTTTTCATCACTTGTACGACCTGTGGGGGTCCATTTTTGCCCACCCCCAACATATTTCATATTAGGTGAATCATCAATGGATGCATCCATAGGCCACCCATCCACACCACCTCTTCCATCACATCCATCCATAGTGGATGCACCCATATGCCACCCACCCCCACAACTATTTCCATCATTCGCATCCACCGAGGCTACCATAGTAGAGGTTTCCTAGGAGTAGGTTCTACAAATGAGTGCTCCACCTACTAGTGCCTCTCCACCGAGGCCCGAGATATTAACAGTGAGATAATGAATTGACGATAATTTTTTATGTATCATCTTTTTTATTTTATTCATACTTGTTTAATTTTGATGATTTGATCCTTGCAACTGACACGGGGTGGCATCATTAAATGATTAGGTTCATGGAGGGTAACACCCTCATGATTTTTTGTACCACATGTAGTGAGTTTTCGTATGTTAAATTACAAAGTATCATCTTGTAAGTCTTTTAATTCATTATGGAAAAAAAATTATAACAATTTTTTTTTCTTTGTGCAATTTCTGGAGCGATAAAGCATGCCTAGGCCCAAATCCATTCAAGGTTCTTCTTCAAGAAAGAGAATAAATTTAGATTTTTAGGATGCTCCTAATGGTGGCGAGGGTAGTAGTGTTCAACGATTGACCAATTACTACCATAATTTTGTATATTGGCCATCATATGGTTATTTTTTTGGTTAGAGAACTTGCTGCCATTTTGTATAATGGGAACGAAGTGTAATTTTGTAAAAAATGTACAATTTAGATGATGTTTAATACACACATACACACACATTTCATGGAATATTTTTTTGTGAATCTCATTGTTTCTACATTTTATGTTGATGAATGTATGAATTTCAAAGTGTTTCAATTTCATAGTGTATGAATTTTGTGTATGAATGTATAATTTTTTTTAAAGTGATTATAAATACTTGTGTTATACATTAACAAATATCTTATGGTGGAAAATATTACTAAATGCTAAATCCATAAGCAATTAATGTTTCTCATTACCTAAATTTGACAAAAGGCTAAAGTCTCATCCTAGTTAACACTCCAAGAACCAATAATAACAATCATGTAGGCTAACATAATCACAATATAAATAAAAGAGTTGAAACCTCACATTACTCTATCCAAAATCAAGAATGGTTCATTATAATGACAATCAAAACATGTTACAAGGGTTTCTTAATACAAAATTTACACATAAAATATGAGTGCACAATAAAGTCTCACATCAAATGAAAATATACCTCAAATTCTCCATTAATGTATCCCAAGATGAGAGCTCCTAAATACCCAAATTCTCCACCCTTTAGAATGGAGAGAGAGAGAAATTTTATTTATAGAGTGAGTCTCTTCTCTTATACAATAAAATATTATTATTTCTTAACTAACTCCATGAGAAGTCAAATAAATATTATAATAATGAATTAGTTATATCTCTCCTTAATCCATGGTTGACCATGTTACAACTTATGGGAATTATCCCCTCCAAATAAATTCTCCCTCGTCAAAAAATAGTAGTGGTATGCACCAAATAATGCATGGAAAGGCATGGTAAGACATGGAAAGTTTCCACATGGAAAGTTACCTCCAGGAATGTGCATGCATGCAACCACTCCACGTGCATAAATTCCAAGGTAGCCAAGTCCATGCATGAATATGAAATATGCCAAGTGGATGGGATGTCCACAAAAAAGTATGTGATCAATGCCCAACCTTGTCTTTCCTTTGCTTGCCTTGCTTTCCTATTCTTTCCTTTCCTTTTCCTTGTCTTGTTTTCCCTTACCTTTCCTAGCCTTTCCTTGCCTTGCACCCATTCCATGTCATACCATGCCTTTCCTTGACTTTACATGCCATGACATTTCTTTCCTTTCCTTCACTTTCCATGATATGTTATTTCATTCTTTTCCATGCCATGCCATGCCATTCTTTACCTAACCATGCCATGCCTTTACATGCCTTACCTCGTCTTGCCTTTCTTTTCCATGACATGCCTTTCCTTGATTTTCATTTACATGCCATGTCATGCCATGTCTTTCCATGTCTTGACTCGCCATGCCATCCTATGTTATTCCTTGAATTTCTTTGCCTTCTCATGCCATGCCATTCCTTGCCATGTCTTTCCATGTCTTTTCCTACCTTGAATTTCCATGCCATGCCTTGCCTTGTCTTTCCATGCCATGTCATGCCTAGTTCACCTCAACACTATAGCCATTTGGATATCACATAGCTCATATCCATGCATATACATTACAAATTTCATATAAGGATCTATATCTGTATTAACATTTAATTAATAAATGTTTTTTTATTCACATGATTCCTTGCATTTATTATACATTCACAACATAAGATTGAACTAGTGTCCACATACCAAAGTTCCACATTTCAATTTGCATGTTTAAACAAATAAGAGAACTATTATCATCATAAACACATAACAATAAAAACAATATCTTGTAATACATAAATAGATATAGATGTATGCATATAAAATTTCTATATGATTCTAACTAAACCCAACAAATACTAAGTAATGAATCACTAAGATAATTAAAAATCAAATTTCTAACCTTCTAAGGCCAAAATATAGGTTGTGACATTTACAAATCCCTAGAACACAACTATGATCTAAAATAGACTAATGCCTCCTTTCATGTCGTTCCATGTAGCTTCCCATTTTAACCTATACAAAAATAAATATATATATTTCCATAACATTATGCAAAGAAAACTTCAAATCAAAATGTGCATTGCAATGAAACAAGAATCACAAAAAATGGAACATTTCTCATCCCAAGAAATAAAAAATCATTTTTTCTAGGGACATATGACTTAACTTTATATCATAAATTTTCTTTCCATCCAATGAAGTGGTTTTTCCTTGTTGTTCCTTTCATTTCCATGCCATGCCATGACATGTCTTTCCTTCCCATGCCATTATTTTCCTTGCCATTACATTTAATTCCATGTCTTTCATTTCCATGCCATGCCTTGCCTTGCCATGCCATGCCATGTCATGCCTTGCATTACCTTGGCTTTTCATGCCGTGCCTTTCCTTTCCATGCCATGGCTTACCTTGCCTTCACTTGCCATGCATTTCCATGCCATGATTTTCCATGCCATGTCATGCCTTGCATTTCCTTCACTTTCCATATATGTCTTGCCTTGCCATGCCATGCATTTCATTGCTTTTCCTTTGTTAATCCCTAAATAGTGGCACATTACCCCTTAATTAGGGAATATAACATTAGTAATGTTATTTTATTTATGTCAGCTTGAGTGTTTTAGTTGTAATTATACCTCCTACTCTCCTATATATACCAAGGAGATAGTTTCATTTGGAATTATATTGTATTTGAATAGTTATGTGGTGTATAAGGATATTTCCTCCTTGAGGATGCTTATTATCTAAAATAATATATTTTTCAAGGTGTTGAGTACTTAGTCTGAGTTTTTTCTATGCTATCTTGATATTTGGTTCTTAACATTTGGTATAAGAGCTCAAGGACTTTGGGTTTCACTACTACATATGAGACACCTTGGAATTTTTTCTATAATTTGTTTTCTACACAGTTTCAGAAGGAACCCCTTGGAGGATATTTAGTAGACAGATCAAGGTATGTTGGGTTAAAATTTTATCTCTTGAGGCCTTATACTTTCAAAGATACAGCCTGTGTAAGGTAGGGTTCTGGAGTCATCATGAATTGAGCCATCGTGGAATTTTCACTATAAACATTTTTCCATAATGTTTCAGACCCTAAAATATGGAGGTTATTCAAAGACATTATTAAGGTATCTTTGATAAAAATTTCAGCTTCTAGGTCATCCTACATTTTTAGATACACCCTATGGAATATAGGGTATCTGACTAGTCCTGTTGACTATTCTCAAGAAGGTTTTCTGGGTAAAACAATCATAACTTCTTCCTAGAGTATTCAAATTGAGTGAGACTTGTTTCATTGGATATTTGATAGTCCTTAGTATTTCTGGTACAAGTTTCATAATTGTATATCAATTATTTTGTGCAAGGCATGCTATACAAGTATGATCTCCTAGAAAGGCCAAAAATCAACAAGCTATGGGGAAGTTACCATAAATTCCACTTGGAGCATCCAATTTTGATCATACCTGTGGTATTGCAGAGAAGAAGTATCAGAGAAATACAAAAATGAAAATTTCATATCTAGAAGGGACGAAACTTTGGAGATACAACAGAAGAAATATTGTCTAGAAGAACCACCTCAAAATCAAGGTTTAAAAGTGATACTTGGCCAACATGCCACCAAAAAAGGGAACTTATACACCAAATAAGCCTCCAGACAGTCCTACCTGGACTCTTGATGAAGGTGAAGAAATGTGTAGGGACATAAATGAATTACAGAAGAAGACGGTGAAAAAATATGAACTACAAGGGATGATGGATTCAGCTGAAGCTAAATTGGAGGAAATAATGGATACTAATATGGATGGTTTAAAAAAGGAGATCATGGAAGGATTGAAAAAAATCCTTATAGAGAGGACACCTGAAAGTGAAAATGTATCCCATGAAATTCATGATGAGGACACAAGGAAGATGAATCAAGAATGGAGAAACTCCAACTTTGGGTTGAAGACCAACCACGTTCCTAAGATTGATATGAGGAAGTTTGATGGCAAGGACCCAATCACATCGATACTTCATATGGAGAAATTCTTTTATCTACATAATGTGCCACATACAGAAAAGGTATGAATTGCTTCTTTATATTTAGAAGCCAATCAATTTGTATGGTATCGATGGATTTGTTCTCACAAATCACTCGTCACTTGGACAATTTTCACAGAAGAAATGATAGCACACTATGAGGATAGAAGGAGAAATACCTTATTTAGCCAATTGATAAATCTCAAGCAAAAGGGTTAAGTTACAAAGCACATTAAGAAATTCCAAAGATTGAATATAAAGGTAATAGATATTCCAGATGAGCACTCGATTGATGTATTCATAGGAACTTTAAGGTATAACATTCAACATGAGGTTCACCTTTGGGAACCCAAATCATTGGAGAATGCATTTAGGGTGGCAAGAAATGTTGAAAGTAAAAATATGACTATGTCTACTAGAAGGACCACTGCTAACATCTATCGAGATAATAATGTTCCTTCTTCTAAAACACCTCAACACTTGGAGAAAAGAAAAAAAAAAGGCTTCTGCTTTAATTGTGACAAAAAGTATAGTAAGGGACATAAGTGTGGTGAGAAGAAATTATTCTACATAGATTGTGAAGAGGAAGAAGAACAAGAACAAGAACCATCTCAAGATGAAAACGTAGACGTGATTTCTTATGAAGAGTTGACTCCCACGATATTGTGTAATGCATTGGTTGGAATTAGCACTCCTCAAACCCTCAAGATCGAAGGATATATCAAAAAGAAAAAGGTAATAGTCCTAATTCATTCCGGTAGTACTCATAATTTCATTCACTATAAATTAGCCATAAGCTCTCAATTTCTTTGTATATCCAGCACCGCAAGTAATGATTGTAGATAGAAGAACTATCAATTTCTTAGGAAAATGAAATATGATCAATCTTACTATGGGGGAATATGTAATGAATAGTCAAATGATTGTTATACCCATGGGTGGTGATGATGTCGTACTAGGAATCCAATGGTTGCAATCATTAGGAACAATGGATTTTAATTTTCAAGAACTTTTCATGAAATTTTCATTGGAAGGAAAATAAATTGAGTTAAGAGGTATCACAGGGAAACCTGGTAAGGTGGTAAGATCTAATGGCATGACAAAATTATTGGAAAAGGGGAATCAAGGTGTAATTGCACAACTATGATCACTATATGTTCAAACATCTAAGCCATCTATTCACCTAGATCTCCAAGGGATCATTGATAAGCATTCCAAAGTATTTGAAGATATTCCCAAAGGTCTTCCACCCACTCAAAATCATGATCATGATATTCACCTAATTCCTGGGAGTGTTCCTCCTAATATCAGGCCGTACAGATACCCTTATGCCCAGAAGAGTGAAATTGAGCACATGGTTGAAGAAATGTTAGAGGTTGGCATTATTAGACCTAGCCAAAGTTCTTACTTTGCACCGATAGTAATGGTATTCAAGAAATATGGCTCATGGTGTATGTGTCTAGAGTATAGAGAGCTCAACAAGATCATTCTTAAAGATAATTTTCCCATTCTCGTCATTGATGAATTGTTAGATGAACTACATGGATCAATCTATTTCACAAAGTTGGATCTCCGTTCAGGGTGTCATCACAATAGAATGAAGGAAGAAGATATTCCAAAAACAATATTTCGAACTCATGAAGGCCATTATGAATTTTTGTTCATGCCTTTTGGCCTTACAAATGCACCTTCCACATTCCAAGGGTTGATGAATTCCATTTTCAATGCCTTCCTTCAAAATTTTTTGTTAGTATTTTTTGATGATATACTAATATATAGCAAGTCTTAGGAGGATCATGTGCGACATGTTGACAAGGTGCTACAACTACTAAAGGAGCAAAAACTGTATGTCAAACTGTCCAAATATTTCTTTTGGGTGAAGGAGGTAGAGTATTTGGGTCATATTGTATCTCATGAAGGTGTCAAGATAGACCCTAACAATATTAAGGCCGATTCCCAAAAAATTGAAGAATCTTAGAGTATTTTTGGTTTTGATAGGTTACTACCACAAGTTTGTTCGGAACTGTGGGAGAATAACAACACCTTTAACGACACTAACTAAGAAGGATGTATTTTCATGGAATCTAGAGGCAAATAAAGTTTTTGAACAACTTAAAGAGGTGATGTGCAAAGCTCATGCCTTGACCACACCAAACTTCACAAAAACCTTTATTGTGGAATGCGATTCCTCGGGAAATGGCATTGGTGTTGTCCTAATTCAAGAAGGAAGGTCCATGGATTTTTAAGGTCGATCACTCAAGGGAAATGACTTACACAAACCTATTTATGAGAAGGAAATGATTGCAATACTACATGCATTGAAGAAATGACACCCTTACCTAATAGGTAGGCACTTGAAGGTCAAAATAGATCATGATAGTATTAAATACTTCTTGGAACAAAGACTATCTTTAGAAGAACAAAAAAAATGGGTGACTAAGATATTGGGGTATGATTTTGAAATCATCTATAAAAAAAGGAAGAAAAATGTTGTGGCAGATGCACTCTCAAGAAAGGATAGAGATGTTGAGGCCTTTCTCTGTTCTATCTCGATCATCCAACCCGATTGGATAATAGAAGCAAGGGATGAATGAAAGAATGATGAAAACATGTGGAATCCCATTCAAAGGTTGCAATAGGATTACAGTGCATCAAATATATTTAGATGTAAAACTGATTCATTGTGGTGCAAATATCACTTATATTTATGTAAGAACTGCCAACTCAAACAAAAGGTACTATTGGAATTGCACACCTCTCCGGTAGAAGGGAACTTAGGATTTTTGAAAACCTAAAATAGGGTCAAGAAGGAATTTTTTTGCGATGGCCTTAACACTGATGTTCAAAGGTTTGTAGTAGAATGTTTGGTTTTCCAACAAAATAAGGTGGAAACAATTAAGACCCCAAGTCTTTTACAACCATTAGCCATCCCAAGTTAGCATTGGGAGGAGGTTTCCATGGATTTCATCATAGGGTTATTGAAGTCTGAAGGAAATAGTGTCATCATGGTGATTTTTGATAGAATGATCAAGTACACACACTTTTGTGCACTCTTTCATCACTTCAAAGCTAGTACAGTTGCCACCACATTCGTGGAGGTAGTTAAAAAAATACATGGAATCCCAAAGATTATTGTAAGTGACAGAGATCCTATCTTCAATGGACATTTTTGGATAGAATTGTTTTCTTTTTTGGGTACTCAATTGGCTCATAGTTCATCCTATAATCATCAATCTGATGGAAAAACCGAGATAGTGAAAAAATGTATGGAAGGATACCTTTGTTTCTTTGTCTCTAATAAACAAACATAATGGTTCAAATGGTTACCCTTGGAAGAATGGTGGTATAACACTTCCTTTCATACTGCAACAAACATGACACCATTGATGGCACTCTATGGATAGCCCCCTCCTTCCATCACTTATTCTCTAAAAGAAAAATACAAGGTTCAAGTAGTGGAAGATCACATCGAGCATCAACAACAAGTTCTCCAAATATTAAAGGACAACTTGACCATGGCACAAAATCACATGAAACAACAAGAAGATCATCATCGTAGTGAAAGAAATTTTGAAGTAGGGGATTGTGTGTTTTTAAGACTACAACCATACAAATGGATGTCCCTCAAGAATCCATTTTTAAGACTACACCCAATTTTCCATGTTTCATGCTTAAATAAGGTTATAGGTGAAAAGATCCTAGTTCAAACTATATTTCTAGAACTTGACGAGGAAGGAAAAATCATATTGGAGCCTGAAGCCATCACTGACACAAGAATTTTCCAGCTGAGGAATAGATCCATTTCAGAGTATCTCATTAAGTGGAGGAAACTACCTACTAAAGATTCCACTTAGGAAGATGATTATTTTATACATAACCATCCAAAATTGCTCAAGTGTTGTGGACAACACTTGTCTCAAGGGGAGGGGCATGTTAAGCCCTAAATAGTGTCACATTACCCCTTAATTATGGAATATTACATTAGTAATGTTATTTTATTTATTTTAGCTTGGGTGTTTTAGTTGTAATTGTACCTGTTAGTCCCCTATGTATACCAAGGAGATAGTTTCATTTGGAATCATCTTGTATTTGGGTATTTATGTGGTGTATAAGGAGGTTTCCCCCTCAAAGATGCTTATTATCTGAAATTCTATATTTTTCAAGGCGTTGAGTACTTATTATGAGGTTTTTCTATGCTATATTGATATTTGGTTCTTAACATCCTTTCCATGCCATGGCATGCCTTGGATTGATCTTCCTTTCCATGCCATGCCATGCCATGCTATGCCTTTCCTTTCCATGCCTTACCTTTCCTTTCCTTAACAAGACATTCCTTACCTTTCCATGCCATGCCATGCCATGCCTTGCCATGCATTTCCTTTCCATGCAATTCCTTTCCTTTCCATGCCATTCCATGTCATTCCTTGCCTTACTATGTCATGCCTTGCCTTTCCGTGCCATGTCATGCCATTCCTTTCCTTTTCATGCCTTGCCTTGCCTTGTGTTTCCAAGCCATGTCTTTCCTTTACATACCTTGGCCATAAAATTATATATACATTTCCATAAAATTATGTCAGGCCAAGAATAATAAAAAAAAAAAACATTTTTCATTCCAAGAAATAAAAAACATTTTTTCTAGGAACATATGACTTAACTTTATATCTTAAATTTCCTTTCTATCCAATGAAGTGATTTTTCCTTGTCATGACATGACATTCCATGCCTTTCCATGCTTTTATTTGACATGCTATTCCATTCCATGTCATGTCATGGTATGACTTGCCTTTCCATTCCATGTCTTTCCATGCCTTACCTTTCGATCCCATGGCATTCCTTTCCTTTCCTTGTCATGACATGCCATGCCTTTCCTTGCCAATCCATGCCTTGCCTTTCCATGTCATGCCATGTCATGCCTTCAATTTCCTTTACTTTCCATTCCATGCCATGCCATGTCTTTCCTTGACATTATTTTCCTTTCCTTTCCATGCCAAGAAATAAAAAACATTTTCTTAGGGACATATGACTTAACTTTATATCAACAATTTCCTTTCCATCCAATCAAGTGATTTTTCCTTGCCATGCATTTCCTTTCCATGCCATGCCATTTCATGCCTTTACATTCCTTTCCTTTCCACTCCATGCCTTTCCTTAACATGTCATGTCATGATTTTCCTTGCCATGCATTTATTTCCCATGCCATGCCATGTCTTTCCTTTCCTTTCCATGCCTTGCCATGCCTTGTCTTTCCTTGTCATGCAATGTCGTGCCATCCCTTGCATTTCCTTTCCTTTCCATCCCATGACATGTGATGCAATGGCATGTCATGTCATCCCATGCCTTTCCTTTCCTTTCCATGCCATGTCATGCCTTTCCATGCATTCTCTTTCCTTCCCATGCATCCCATGCCATCCCTTGCATTTCCTTTCCTTTCCATGCCATGACATGTCTTTCCTTGCATTGGCTTCACTTTCCATGCCATGCCTTTCCATGCCTTTCCATTCCATTGCATTCCCTTCAATTTCCATGCCATGCCATGCCAGGCATTTCCTTGTCGTTCCATACCATTCCATGCCTTGTCTTGTCATGCCATTCTTTGACTTTCATTTCCTTGACTTCCCATGCCATTCCTTTCCATGACACATCTTTCCTTTCCATGTTATTCCAGGCCATGCCTTTCATTTCCTTTCCTTTCCATACCACGCATTTCCTTTCCATGCAATGCCTTTCCTTTTCATGCCATATATTTCCTTTCCTTTCCATGCCATGTCTTTCCTTTCCTTGTCATGGCATGTCTTTCCTTGCCTTGCCATGCCATGTGATTCCTTGCCTTGCCTTTCCTTTCCATGACATTGAATTCCTTTCCTTTCCATGCCATGTCTTTACATTCCTTTCCTTTCCATGACATGTGATGATATTCCATGTATTTCTATGTCTTTCCTTTCCATGATATGCATTTCCTTCCCATGGCTTACCTTTCCCTGCCATGCCATGTCATTCCTTGACTTTTCATGTGATTTCTTTCCATTCCATGCCTTTCATTTCCATGCCATGCCTAGCCATGCCATGACATGCATTTCCATTTTATGTCTGGCCATGCCATGACATTCCTTTTCATGCCAGACCTTTCCTTTCCTTGCCATGCCTTTCTTTTCCTTTACATGCCATGCCTTGACTTTCCATGTCATTTCATGCCATGCCATGCCTTTCCTTACCTTTCCATGCCATTCCATGTCTTTCCATTCCATGCCTTGCCTTGCCATACCATACCATGCATTTCCTTTCCAATCCATGCCTTTCCATGCCATGCCTTTCCTTTCCTTTCCACACCATGCCTTGTATTTCCATGCCATGCATTCCTTTCCATGGAATGTCATTCCATGGAATGCCGTCCCTTGGCATTCCTTGCCTTTCCTTTCCAAGATTTTATTTTTCTTGCCATGTCATGCCATGCCATGCCTTCATTTCCTTCTCTTTCCATGCCTTGGAAAAAAAGACATGCGAGAGCTTATAGAACTTCCTTATGCTGCTCGGTTTGGATTTTATGCCCCTTGAACAAATTTTCAACATGTCCCTAAATGGTTTGAGGAGGTGATTTTCAACTCGCGATAAAAATCAAAATGGTACATAGATCGAAAAAACATTGGTTTCATTGGATCCAGGGAAACTACTCTCTTTGAAGAACAATTCAGTTAGTCTCTCCCTATTTCCATCACTTTGGTAGCACTTCTTCTAGTATTTTCTACTACTTTCCATGTCAGCCTTAGGTTCAATTTGAAGTGACATTGTATCTAGTATCTAGGGCTAAGAATTTTTTTTTTAAATTTCTTTCATATTACTTTTTCTCGTTTTTGCTGAGATGTTTGAATTTTTAGAGATAAGAGTATGTTATGTGTAGTAGATGGACATTGGTTACAAATGACTTGATCAATTGATGGGATTAATATAGCTTATTTATCTAATCAGGTGGAGATAAGAAGCCTTTTTTTGTGGCCAAAGAAAATGAAAGCTGGTGTCAAGAAGCCAAGCTCCAAATATAGATAATGATCTAATGAGAAAATATGTCTATAATGAATGGACTATGAAGTCTTTCTAATTAGATAAAATAGTGGGGTTTTATATTCAGACATTGATTCATGGATTTATGTAGAGGGGTAGGTTTTACAAATTCCACGAGCTGGTAAATAGAGAGGTTGGATTAGTGGGCTCCAGGAATATTCACATGTTACAATCCCGATGTTAAAATAGAAGAGAATATATTAACCCATCTTTTGTTTCTTTGGCGGGGATATAGATATATTTCTAGTTGTAGTGCCTCCAATCATAGTAAGATGTACGGAAGAGTTGTTCATGTTATATTCTAGTTGTTACAATTATTACCATATTATGTGATCCATGTTGCATTAGAGAGTGCAACCACTAGATATATATGATAAACCACCAAATGAAGAAAATCCTATTGAGTGATTTCCCTTTTAGAAAGAACACTAAGTCCAAAAACATGGATAAAGATATCAGCCTCCAACAATAATCATAGGTTGAAAAGACAATAAAGACAAAGAAACAAAATATAAGAAGGAGTATTGTAAAAACTACCACATAAATACTTTAGGATATCACCCTAGTGTCTCCCCTCCCATTAGTGGTTGCTCTAAAACCTACACAAAGTAATATAACTTGTTTAAGGTATACAATTTGGCATAGTGTTTCTGCTAGTTGGCATAGCATATTCAAGGAATATGAGAGTAGTATAGAAAGTCTTGGTTCACTCTCTTTGACGCATAGATGATGGGACACTTGAAATAATCTCTCAGAAAAACTTTTTACTTTCATTTTGAGACTTTGAGGAAGAAACCCATCCGAGCAAAATAATTGATAAGGGTGACTATAATTATTATGATAGTTGCGGGAGTGATTGTGACACCCTACATAGAGTATGTTGATACCAAAGTGGCGGAAAACATTCATACAATGCAACTACATCAATAATCCCAGGATATACTCACAGAAAAAGCCAAATTGAGTATACTGACACCTTCAAGGTAGATATTTCATATTTAGATTTCATGTTATTGTAGAGAGCACATTTATTTTTTTTTGTAGCCTAGAGGAAGCCATTAAATACTTTTAGCTTTGACATGAAAATCCATGCCTAGGATTCCAACAACTATTGCATAAGTCATACATAGTGTATCTAAAGGAGGACCACTCAAGATGGTTCATGTTATCGCACAATATGTACTTTCCCAAAGCCTAAAGGCAAGTAGGCCGATATTGGCGTAACATGAAGGTAAATAATATGACTGTCACCTCAACAGGGTACCTCTTTCTATTTAGGAGGAAGATGGATCTACTCCCAGGGAGACGTCCCTAGACCTAGTGGGTTGGTGAAGGGAGAGAAATAACAAGTAAACCACTCCTCTCTCTAGGTCACTCAAATCATATTTATGTTTTGAAAGGTGAAACAAGGGATTAAAAGAATGTACCTTCTCTTTACCAAGACAACAACAAACGTTATGGAAGTTTACAACCAATAAGTGATATTAATGCTTTAGCAAGACAATGAAATTATAATAAAAAGTGATAGCCAATAAGTATGTGCAACATTTAAGACATGTACTACAACATAAGATAAAACAATGACAATTGAAATACTTTCTTCATAAAATGATTTAAATGACAATGTAATGCCATACTTGAACACCTAGATGATAATGCTATGTCATATGCAGATTTTGAATTTGTTAGGATTGTAGATAAACTTAGATAGGTTGTTACATGAAATTTGTAACAACAACAAAAAGGAAAATGTGACAATTGTAATAACATCCATAAAATGAAATTGAATAGACAATATAACAAGATACTTAAGGTATCAAATGATAACACTTTGTCTCATGCAAGATCTAGATATGTATCGATCAACCAATAACATTTAAAAGTTGTCTAAAAAGACTATAACAATAGTAAAATAGAAGTAATAATAGCAACAACAACCCTCATAAGTGAATTTTAAAGAGGCAATTGATCACACACTTTGGCATTTATTAATAATACCTTGCTTCATACAATTTCTGGGTTGTTTTAAGATGGTTAATAGGCTAATATAAGATAAAATTGATGGTTGTAGCAATGCTTATGACATCAACAAGTTAGTTGTTAATATCTTCATACTAAGTTAGCAAGTTATTTGAGGTTAATTGGGTATCAAGCTAAAAATTTGAGTTTGAAGTTTGATGATATTTGTCAAAGAGTGAGGTTTTACTAGTTCCTTTCTAGGGGTAGTGGAGTCAAGTAGGAGGCTTCCTTCAAGGCTGCTAATAAGTGATTTTACACATAATCTAAGACGGAAAAATACCTAGGAGGACTAGCACCTTAAGTCCTCCTAGGTTTTGACCTCTAAGAGGTGAGGAAGTTAGGGTGTAGGCACTTCTAGGCCCTAGAACTTCCTTCTTCTTTGATTTTTGTGGATAAAAAGTATTGTGCACAATAACTAAGTATAAAAATCTAGAGATATAGTACTTTAGGGACCTAGGGTTTCACTAGTTACTAAATGAATTCAATAAAGTTAGGCAAATGAAAAACAATAAAGTTAGCACTTTAAGTTTTTTACTTCAAGCATTAATTAAAACATGCAATTTCATAATCTTGTATGAGCAAGAAAACCATTACCATAACCATTTACAATTACAAAGTAAAAATCTAATTTCTTGCACCAAGAATAATCATGTAAAACCATGCAATATTTCCACGAAACTTCATAAAACATTGTCCAAGTGCCAAAAACAAGCCTTAAAAGAGTAGTTCCCTCCTTATTTCAGTCAATAACCCTTAGTAGGGAGAAAATTTCGGACCTCCACTCTCCCAAGTGAGGTTTGTTTTTGATAAAATGAATGTCACTTTATGTTTATTTATACTAAAATTTTACAAATAATTTTAGGTCAAAATATCAGGGTCGACCTTGCAAGTTTCTTGCAAAAAATAAAATAAATAAATTTGTATGTAAATACCCTCATATGGGTGATGTCATTTCCTTCTAGGGTTATTTTGGACCTCTGTCATGTAAGTGAAATGTTGGGCCTCCAAAGGAAAAAACCCTACCCACACATGCCAATAACCTCAGGATTACCCCCAAGGAGACAACCACTCCATGTAGAAATGTTCAGGGTTGTATGGGTGATGTCCAAGGCCTCCAAAGGCCAGCGTTCAGGTTAGAAAGGCACATCTGCCTAGGTATAGGTTCACCAAAGTGCCTCCAAATGAAGCATCCCTCTTCTTCTTGGCAAAACCCATTCATCTTCATCTTGCCCCCTAGCTAGGGTCTCAACATCCATCAAATGGGATTTGAGACCTCTTGAAGATCTAAGCTAGTCATCTCTCCATGTACCTATTCACTAGGAAAGGTCCTGCAAAGACAAAAAGTATGCCCTCTAGGGGTCCATAAGTCACAGGAATCATAATACGTAAATCACGTATAATAATTAAAATGCCCAAACATGTGCATTAAACCCCCCTAAACCCAACAAAATGCTCAAAACATTATGCAACTTGACAAGTCTAGGGTTTGGAATGGTCTCAGGGTGTCCTATTGGTATAGTCTCCCTTAATTCAAAGGTTTTTTCTCCAATGGAGTTTGATCCAAATCATGCAAACGTATGAGGTGGTGAGGTAAAAAAATTTGGGTATGGGGTGCATGTGATAGCAGGGAAATGTAACACTCACCTATAGGTGCCTTTGTAGAGGTTGAGTTGCACCTTGTCATGGATGAAAATGTTTACAAGCCCATTGATTGCCATTTATTTTTATATTTTCTTTCTTCTTTTAGCTTTCTTTCTTCATGATGGAAGGAAATAGTTGATGGCCACTCCATTAGCTTGGTGATGAACTAGTGGCAGTGTCACCCACAAACATTTCATGGAAATGAGAAGGTTGGCTTGTGATGAGACCCCGTTTCGCTTGGCCATGCAACCAAGAGCCACTATCCTGTCTTGGTGACCAGTTGGATGCTAGTGTCATACCGCTACATGCTCATGATCATGATAGGCCAACTCATGATGAAACCTCCTATCCACCGCCAAATGCCTTGAGTGTTTTATTCATACATGGGTCCCCTTTTCTTGTTGAGAATCATTTCAGTGCTTTCTTGGGATCCCGGGATGAAGCATATAGAAGGTTTAAATTCATCTCTTAACTTTTTCCAACTACATTTCCCCCTCATCCTTTAGCCCCTTCTTCCCATGAGGTAAGGTAAAACCCCTTCCAAGTGGAGCCTTCCCTAATGCCCAAATGTGGATAGATGGAGGGGATAAAGATGGAAAATGGTAAGTATGGAGGGAATGACTGATGACTCTTCAGATATCCACTAGGTAAAAACCCATCCTAAAATGAAATCAACTTAATAGGGAACCATGTGACCCTACCAGGTTTGGACAATGCAAAGAGCATAAATTCAAGCAAACATTATGAAATCGAGAAAGATTCAATGCAACGTGTTTAAATGTTTTAAAAATTGGAGCGATACATGCCATGATACCTGGACTTATTACCTCATGGATAAAGACTCGTTTCCATTTCAGGACCAAGATAGTGTGATTGATACTATTGTCGGTGATATGTGGACTACATTGAAGAAATGAGGGGCCCTCCAGGACCATGCTTAAGTCATATGGCTCTTGAAACTCCATGTTTAGGACCTCTGGGCCTCAATACATGATCTACTTAGTTATCCTTAGGCTAGGGGATAACATCTAGCTCCAACTTGGGGACATGTGCTCACTGTAGAGAGCATGAGAACCTCAACATCTCTGGTATGACTTGTGTATGCTAAATATCAACAAAATACATTAGTAATCCCTAGGGTGGTGATATCACCCCTCGTCCATGTATGATATATAAATCAATTCTAATCTAAGATATAATCATGAACATGCATATGTACAAGTGAAAAAAACAATATGAAAATGAAACTACAACTATGCTAACATGATATGCAAATGGTATATACAATGGATGAAAATCCCTACCTACTATAAATTACATGTTGGTTGAATGCTAGGTTTAGTCAAATAACCAGTCAAACCATCCTAGAAACACTTCATAATCCCTACCTCTGTGATTCCTCATAAACCACAACAATGAAAATCTAAGCAAGAAAATAGCATGAGTTAGAACATGCATTGTACCATAGGGAATTGTAAAGTGTAGCTCATGGAGGTAGGAGGGAGGGACAAAATTATGCCAAGTCATATCTCTGGAAAAATGACCAATCATTTTGTTGAGAGGATCGTGAAAGTTCAAAGTCTCAGGATGATGAATCAAAGACTTTGAAGGTTGACTATCTTGGGCCTCATCATTCCCTAAGGTTTGAGAAGGGACTATCAAGGATATAGATAACGATTGACAACCTATCAAGGGAAATTTGAAGGAATGAGATAATAATCTTCTTCGTAAGGGGTTCAACATACCATTGAATTCTAAAACAAGGCTTTGCCCTGGAGAAAACTTGGTACAAGAGACATGTTCCACAACTGAATCCTTGGTGGGATAATGATGTAAAGTGATCAGAAGGAGTTGGACAACCATGTCAAAAGAATCCTTCTTTAGGAAAGAAACATCCTGACCTGTACTAAGATATGATCACAATGGTGGTTGGAAATATTCTTCATAGAATAAATCTGAGTGCTCAAAGGAATAGTCATCAAAATCCTCGAGGTATGACTGAAAATCATCAGGATAACATTGCACTAGGTCATCCTTGGGTTTTTGGAAGATAGTTGTAACCATACCATCTCTGTGTTTCCATATGTGAGAATCAATAGTAATCTCATATGATGTTTTTGAATGAAACAAATGGAAATGAACCTCAAAGTTGTAAACGATATCCCCATCATACCCAATTACATCCCATTTACATTTCCCAATGTGTATAAAATCATCAATATTATCAACCATGTCATCACCTTTATCATAAAACAAAGGGATTAAAACATCCAAGGTCTCCTTTAACAGTTCTTCATTTTCCAAATCACAAAATAAAGCATCTTGAAAATATTGGAAGTGGAAACAACTTACCATATTCACTTCTTCCTATGCAGGAGAGTTAAAGACTTGGATTTCATCAAATGAAACAGAAATCATCAATTTCTCATCCTCATAACTTTCCCTTACATATTCAACTTCATAATACAAAGGGTCTATCTTGTCTAAGGATTCCCTTTCTTCTTCACCTTTTGAATCATAGAATAGGGTATCATAAAAAACCTGAAAAGGAAAGTGACTAACCTCATCCTCTTTTTCTTGTTCACGAGGAATAGGATCTTGGATGGCTTCATGAGATGGAGGAGAAGACATTAACACTTCATCATCATGTTTGATATGTTCAGTCTCTCTCTCTTCAACCAAGTCCTCATTATCCTTAGTAGAAGCATGAGTAAATTCTTGCTCTTCCCTATGGGATTGGTAACCTTCATCAATATCCCTCTCCTCAACCTCTTGTTGATCGATGCCTTTCTCCAACATTTTTGGGAATTCTTCAATGAAGATCTCAAGGAAATATATTCTCTTAATAATATTTGGGGTATCTTTGGGCTCACCAATCTTGACTTCTGGAACAAAGGATTGTTCATCCTTTGATGAGGAGATGTTGGCTTCAACTTCTGTGGCCATGTCATAATATTATTGGATTGAACTTGGGCCCTTTTTATCAAACAGAAATCCCGATTTTCCTGATAATGCCCTGATATAGAGGAAAATGGGGAACTAGGGTCCAGGACGATAGGTTCTAGGGAGTTAACGTGACATATTATAGAATCTAGTATGGAACTCCCTAACAGACTCATTCTCATTCTTATTTATGTAATTAAGTTTGTTTACCAACACCATAGGATCCTATTTTATATTCCATCTCTTGAGAAAGACCTCTTATAATTGATCCATGGATGTAATACTAGCATTAGGGAGGCCATCATACCATATCCTAGCATTATCATGAAGAGTGGAAGATAAAATATTCTTTACTAGATCTTCGACATCATCACTAATAGGATGGAATTGAAAGAAGTCCCAAAAGTAACTCATATGGTCCTCAACATTCTGTTCATCACTACTAGTGAACTTAGGGGGCCATTTTTCATACCTCAGAGGAATTTATTGAGGATAACCCGAGATTTCAATCATTCCAAGGGTTTAAAATTACTTGGATCCCATTGAGAAGCCATGGTTGGTCTCATCATCAATGGAGTCACCAGATAATCCTTCTAGGTATTATCAAAGGGAAAATAGGGAAAGACCCTCAATGGAGTCACCAGGTAAGCTTTTTGAAATGAAGGATTTGAGTAGAAGGCTTACCAAAAAGTTGTTGTTGAGGAAAATTGACTCATTTTTCCCCAACAATGGTGCCAAAAATGTTATTACACAATTTGTACTTGCCCAAAGCCTAAAGGAAAGTAGGCCGATATTGGATTAACACAGAGGTAAATCCTGTCACTATCACCTCAACAGGGTGCATGTTTCTATTTAGGAGGAAGATGACTCTACTCCAAGGGAGACGTCCCTAGACCTAGTGGGTTGATAAAGGGAGAGAAATAACAGGTAAAGAACCCCTCTCTGTATGTCACTCAAATCAGATTTATCTCTTGAAAGGTGAAACAAGGTATTGAAATGATGTACCTGCCCTTTACCAAGAAAACAACAAACGTTATGGAAGTTTACAAGCAATAAGTGATATTAATTTTTCAGCAAGAAAATGAACTTCTAAGAAATGGTGTTAGTTGATAAGTATGTGCAACATTTAAGACATGTACAATAACATAATATAAAGAAATGGTAGATGCAATACTTTTTTCTGAAAATGATTTGAATGACAATGTAATGAAATAATTGAACACCTAGATGATAATGCTATGTCATATGAAGATTCTGAATTTGTTAGGATTGTAGATAAAATTAGATAGGCTACTACAAGATGACTGTAAAAGCAACAAAAAGGAAAATGTGAGAGTTGTAATAACATCCATTAAATGCAATTGAATAGAAAATATAACAAGATACTTAAGGTCTCAAATGATAACACTTTGTCTCATGAAATATCTAGATATGTATCAATCAACTATAACTTTTAAAATTTGCCTAAGAAGACTGTAAAACTGTCAAATAGAAGTAATGACAGTAGAAACAACCCTCAAAAATGTATTTTAAAGAGGCAATTGATCACACACTTTGGCATTTATTGATAGTACCTTGCTTCATACAATTTATGGGTTGTTTTAAGATGATTAATAGGATGATATAAGCTACAAATGATGGTTATATCAATGATTATGACAAAAACAACTCATATGTTAGTATCTTGAGACTAGGTTAGCAAGTTAGTTTAGGTTAGTAGGGTATCACAAAAAAAAATTGAGTTTGAAGTTTGATGATATTTTTCAAAGAGTGAGGTATTACTAGTGCCTTTCTAAGGGTAGTGGAGTCAAGTAGGTGAATTCCTTCAACACACTTAATAAGTGATTTTACACATAATCCAAGAGGTAAAATTACCTAGGAGGAGTAACACCTTAAGTCCTCCTAGGTTTTGACATCTAAGAAATGAGCAAGCTAGGGTGTAGGAACTTCTAGGCCCTAACAACTCTTTCTTCTTGGATTTTTATGGATGAAAAGTAATTTTCAAAATAAATAAATATATAACTCTAGAGATGCATCCCTCTAAAGACCTAGGGTTTCACGAGTTACTAGATGAATTCAATAAAGCTAGGGAAATGAAAAGCAAGAAAGTTAGGACTTTAAGTTTCCTACTCCAAGAATTAATTAAAACATGCAATTTCATAATCTTGTATGAGAAAGAAAACCATTACCATAACCATTTACAATGAGAAAGTAAAAATATACTTACTTGCACCAAGAATACTCATGTAAAACCATGCAAGATTGCCACAAAACTTCATAAAAATTTGTCCAAGTGCCAAAAACAACCCTTAAAAGAGTCGCACCCTCCTTATTTCAGCCAATAACCCTTAGTACGGTGAAAATTCCTGACCTCCACTCTCCCAAGTAATATTTTTTTTGATAAAATGAATGTCACTTTATGTTTATTTATAACAAAATTTGACCTTTAATTATTTTAGGTCAAAATATCAAGGCCAACCTAGCTAGTTTCTTACAAAATTAAATTATGGAAAAAATAAAATAAATTTTCATGTAAAGACCTTCCCAGGGGTGACATCATTCCCTTATAGGGTGACGTTGGACCTCTATCATGGAATGTTGGGATCAGGGAGTGAAACGTTGGGTCTCCAAAGGTCAAAACCCTACCCACATGTGCCAATAACCTCAGGATTACACCCAAGGTGACAACCATTGCGTGTAGAAACGTCTAGGGATGTATGGATGATGTCGAAGGCCTCCAAAGGTCCGTGTTCATGTGGGAAAGGAACAACTTTTTGGGTCTAGGTCCACCAAAGTGCCTCCAAAGGAAATGTCCTTCTTTTTCTTTGGAGAACACCTTCATCTTCATCCTGCCCCCTGGTTGGGGTCTCAACATCCATAAAATGGGATTTGAGCCCTCATGAAGGTCGGAGCTAGTCGTATGTCCATGTACCTGTTCACCTGAAAAGGTCCTGCAAAGACAACAAGTACGCCCTCCAAGGGTCCATAATTCACAGGGATCATAATACGTAAATCAAATCTAATAATTAAAATGCCCAAACATGTGCATTAAACCCCCCTAAACCCAAACAAATTCTCAAAACGTTATGCAACTTGACAAGTCTAGGGTTTGGAATGGTCTCAGGGCGTCCTATTGGGCTATTCTCCCTTAAGTCAAGGTCATTTCCCCAGTGGATCTTAATCCAAATCATGCAGATGTATGAGGTGGTGAGGGAAACAAATTTGGGCATGGGGTGCATGTGATAGAAGGGAAATGTAACACTCACCTATGGGTGCCTTTGTTGAGGATGAGTTGCACCTTTTCATGGATGCAAATGATCCAAGCCCAATGATTTCCATTTATTTTTATATTTTCTTTCTTCTTTTATCTTTCTTTCTTCATGCTGCAAGGAAAGAGTTGATGGCCATGACCCTGGATTGGCGACCAACTAGTGACAGTGTCACCCACAAATATTTCACAAAAATGAGAAGGTTGGCTCGTGATGACACCCCCTTTCTCTTGGCCATGCAACCAAGAGCCACTACCCTCAATTAGTGACCTAGTTGGTGGTATTTTCATACCGCTACATGTTCATGCTCATGATAGGATGACTCATGATGAGACCTCCTATCCACCAACAAATTCCTTGAGTGTTTTATTCAAACTTGGGTCCCCTTTTCTTTCTGAGAAGTGTTTCAGTTCTTTCTCGGGGATACTTAGGCAGAGCATATCAAAGGTTTAAATTCATATCTTAAATTTTTCTAGCTACATTTCCCCTTGGGCCTTTAGCACCTTTGTCCCATGAGGTAAGGTACAACCGTTTCCAAGTTGAGCCTTCCCCAATTCCCAAAAATGTGGATAGACTAAGGGGATAAATATGGAAAATGGTAAGTATGGAGGGAACAAGCGATGACTCTCCATAGATCCACTAGGTAACAACCTATCCTAAAAGGAAACCAACTTACTAGGGCACCATGTGAACCTCCCAGTTTTGGACAAGGAAAGAAACATAAATTCAAGAAAACATTATGAAATCCAAAAAGATTCAATGCAACATGTTCAAATGTTTTAAAAATCGGAGCGATACATACCATGATACACATACTTATTAAATCATGGAGAAAGACTCATTCTCATTTCAAGACCAAACCAATGTGATGAATATTGTTGCCGGTGATATGTGGCCCACACTTAAGAAAAGAGGGGCCCTCCAGGACCATGCTTAAGTCATCGGGCTCTTGCCACTCCATGTCTAGGACCTATGGGCCTTGAGGCATGATGTCCTTAGTTATCCCTAGGCTAGGGGATAGAAATTCCATTTGTGCATATGTCTCAAGATGGTGCCAATGATACATGGAGCATTGAAAATATTATTTGAATGTTGAGTGCCACACATACATATCAGAGATGGTGTGAATATGGTGCCAAATATATTTAGAGCATGGATAATATAATGAACATCTCATATAATGGATGAATCCATATTCCAAATGCAGGTAATCAAATATTTGATGACCACTTTGGCTTACACTCTAAACAAATACTGGGAGGAAGAGATGGTATTGGAACTTGGTATTTCTTTCTCTAGCCCTTTTTCGACTCCTTTTTTGGGTCTTCACTATGTCCATATTTCTCGTCTTATTTAGCTTCTAATTTAGAGCCACCAATATCCCTGAAAGGTCCAAAATTGTTCTCTAGAGTTTCCATGATCATGGCCATGTTGAGAGAGGTTTTAGTGACTTATGCTTCTATCTCTTAAAATCTCTCTTTTGACTCATCCTGAGGATTGTTACTATAATCATATGCCACATGGTTAAGTTTTTTTAGACATCATGCCAATTCTTGGATCCTACAACTTGCCACAAACCCCACTAAAAAATTGTACTTTGATACCTTGATATGATCTCTAAATTGTCATGGATATTCCACTAGAATAGTTCATCATACTAGATATTACAAGTTTCAATAATCTTTTATTATGTAGTGTTTTAATTTAGATTTATATTACATGCTAATTGCTTAATGCATGAAATTACTGAAGTAACTAAACGTGAAATAAAATAAAATAAGAAAATAACCCTCCATACACACAATGAACATGAGATGTACCTTGGGAAGACCATGTTATTGCACAAATTGTAGGTTGGGAAAATCCTAACCTAAACCACAAGAGTGAGACAACTATGAGATTACCTACCCACTGTCACCTTAGATAGACACTCGCCTTTCTTTAGTGATGATAAGCCACGAAAATAAACATGTAAACCGTCAAAACAATAGTTAATGATCGGTAGAACAATAATCTAGGCTCACAAGTAAAGTTTAGTGGTAGATTAATAAGCAATGAGTGAGAGAGAGAGAGTTTTATGTAGCCCTAATGGTTGTAACATTAATTTGTAACAATGAAGACAAATAATTGGCTAAGCTAGATTCCCTAGTGGCTCAAGAAAGCTTATAGCATGTAAAATTGATTCCAACTTGAACAAATGCAATATCTCCAAAATTTGTATATACCAATGCAATGATTGTATTTCTCCAATGCAGTTTAGACAAGTGCCTTATCAATTCGGTTATGGAGTCTCTTGTGCAAGAGATATGGTTTTCAACTTCTCTAGGGGTGTAATCCCTTTTACTTCCTAGAGCATGCAAAACATAGCATGGTAAATCTAGGAGTGTGTAAGCCCTTTTACTCCTCCTGACAACCTTTGCAAAATAGCTTATCCAAAACAATAGTGGTAGATCTTGGTGGAGGGTGTAAGACTTTATAATCATCGAAGAGCTAAACAATACAAACCTTGCAACCAAGAAAGAAATAATACAAAACGTAAATTCCTTACCTAGTCCAAGAATTAACAAGATAAACTCTTCCTTATGAAGAATATTCCATCACACATGCAAGAACAAGAATCAAGAGATATAGCACACCA
Organism: Picea engelmannii; assembly: GCA_009831015.1. Taxonomy (NCBI): domain Eukaryota; kingdom Viridiplantae; phylum Streptophyta; class Pinopsida; order Pinales; family Pinaceae; genus Picea; species Picea engelmannii. Next base: position 4,973 of record ML777985.1, on the reverse strand, counting down.
CTTCTTCCAGAAGAGACAAGTACTAGCATCCAAATAGAAATAGAGAGAGATATATGTGATTTTCCCAAGAGGGGCGAACATTTCAGCCAAAACATATGTAATTCTCAAGTTTTGTGATATGATAAAATGAAAGTGACAATGAATTAATTTATACTTGACCTTGAAAACATAGTTGGTCCACTTATTTTAGGGTAAAACAAAATTAGGGAGTTCAACCTCCTAATTTTCCCCTAAGTTACAAATCATAATTTAAATTTATGATTAAAATAAGCCATAAATGATGATGTCATGCCCTCTAGGGGTGGCATTTTGGAAATAAGAGAAATTCATTGGATTGCTTGAGGATGTTTTTGGTGCAATGGTATTCCTCCATCAATAATACCAAATCATCATGAAGTCACCAACACCATCAAACCCTAGCCCCAAATGAGATGTCATTCCCTAGAAAGTGACATTTTGAGCCGCCAAGGTCAAATGTTGGGAAAGATGGGGATATATTTCTTTCTTCGGGATGTCCTCTCATGCCTCCAAATGAAAAGTTGATCATATAACTTGTACAAAGGTTTGGGGTATGGAATTAACTCTATGGGCTTCATGGCCCCAATAAGGCCCAGGCAAGGCTTGTTCCTCCACAAATTTTCACCAAGCAAGGTCTTGCAAAGAAAATAAAATATGCCCTCCAAGGCTCTAAACTCAAACATATCATGCCAAGTAAAATCACATTTAATACAAGAGCCATCTAAACATGTGCATCAAATCTACCTTTTCAAATTAAACAAGTGCTCAAAAAACCTATGCAATTCTCCAAATTAAGATATGGGAGGGGTGTCATAATTCCCTATTTGGTGAACCAATTCCTCAAGTAGGGGAGGTTCCCAAGGAAAATATTTTCTAATTCATGTAGTGGATATGAGGTGTATTGGGTTAGAATTCTAGGTATGGGGTTTCATGACATACATGGGATCATATTGTCTCATTTACGGGTGCCTTTGTAGAAGGTGTGTTTCCGCTCGTCCGCGATGCATGCTTTTTCCAAGTCCCTTTTCCATTAATTTATTAGAGTATTTCCAAGTTGAAGCTAAGGTGGGACTTATACCTAAGCATGAAAAAAATTCCTGCATTAACTCTACCTTGGTCATACTTGACCATGCTTCCCCAAGTTGAAGACGATATGTGGGACTTCTACCTAAGCATGAAAAACATTTCCCACACACGCTCTACCTTGGTTGGCATGTCCAATTAGTTATTTATTTTATGGCTCCCTCAAATTTTACGAGAAACATTTCATTATTCTCGAGATCCGTGGGCGAGCATATGAAATGTTTTATGATTGAATTTTATCTTTTGTTAGCTACAAGCCTTTGGGCCTTCTGCCCCTCCTTCCCATGAAATGTGGTGCATGCCCTTTTTGGGTCAATAATCCCAATGATCTAAAAGATGGGGACATGAAAGAGAATAAGTAATGGAAAGTGGTAAGTATTAATGGAATCGGTACAACAACCCTTTAAGGAAAACCCCTAGTTACAACCCTTTCCCCAAGGGTGGCCACTTACTAAGAAATCATGACACTCACCAAGGTGAAATAATGAAAAAAACATAATTTCCAAGAAAAGTGTTCCATAATCACTTTTTAATGCAACATATTCAAATGCCCCAAGTATTAAAGTGACACTTACCATGATACATGACTTGTATCTCATGGAGAAAGATCCACCATCCTATGGAGGCAAGCTGGTGTGGTGAATGACATCATGAAGAATGGAGAAGTATGGTGGTGAGGTGGGGCTCCATCTATGTAAGCGGACACTATCGGTCAATACATATCTCAACACTCCATGTCTACAAACTAAGGGCCTTGAGACATCATGATCCAGGTGGATATCGGTGGCCACCCACCTTTTCCAAATGGCTCAAAACGACTTTTTGGCAATTTTGGCAATTTACTATTTTTAGCATTTTTTTCGGGTCCTAAACTTCCGGGGCCATTTTGAGGCCCTAAACGATGTTTTTTTGGGTATGTTGCATTGGGTCACATCGTATGTTCAATGTATAAGGCTAGGTTTGTCACATTGCAACAATATCGTTATGTTCGTCACATTGTGGTGAGAGGCCTATGTTCGTCACATTGGGAAGGTACGATATTTGTGTCACATTATGATGACTGGTTATTATCATCACATTGCAAAGAAGGGGATATTTCATAACATTGTGACGATAAGATAATGTTTGTCACATATTAACGATGATAAGGATAGTGTGATGATGGGGCTATGTTCATCACATTGCCACGTCATTAAATTTAAGTAAAAACTGGTTATGTTATGAACATAAATATCGTATGTTCATCATATGTCATATGGCTATGTGATGAACATGAATGTCGTATGTTCATCATATTGTGACAAGATGACATTTATTGTGACGATGGGGCTATGTTCATCACATTACGATGACAAGACATTGTTTACCACCTTATAATGACACAATATTTGCATAACATTGCAACGAGGAGGTTGACTGATCTTAAGTGAAGTTTATGCAACCAATTTCAAGTTAATTAAAGTTTCTTTTAATATAATAAAATTTGAAATTTAATAAATTATATCAATATTTTCAACATGCAATTTTATAAAAATGTATGTAGTAATATATATGTTATAGATATATTTAACTTGAAATTATTTCAAACATTTTTTAATATATAATTAAATGTATGTAGTAATTGACTTATCTTAAATAAAGTTTATGCACCAAATTTAAAGATTATTATATTTTGTTTTAATATAATAAGATTTGATATTTAATAATTTTATAAAAAATAGATTTAAATATATAATATTTTTCTGGTTTTTAGAAAGAAATTAAAGAAGAATACAATATGCCCACATCAATTAAAAAAATATCTTTCATTATCAATAAAAAAAACCCTCATTATGAAAGAGATTTTTTTTTATAAAAATAAGAAATGTTTAAAATATTTCATTTATTTTCAAATATTTTTCATATATATAATCTTCCAAAAATGAAAAGTAGTGTGTTATCAATTTGTAATCAAAATCAATTTCATTTATTTTTCACTACTTTTTCTTTTCTCTTTTCTATACATTCACTTTTCCATTTATTATTATTATTTAAATTGAATTAAAATCATTTTATAAAAATAACCATAGCTCTAATTTTAATAAGAATAACTATAACCCTAATCCGACCTTAACACTAATCTTAATAACCCTAACCCTAATCCTAATGACCATTTACTTCAATATATTATTAATACATTATTGATGATATCTTTAATTATTAATATTGATTAATAATTAATGTATAAAGGGTATCTAGGTTACATACCTAAGGTACGCATTGTATATATTAATTATGTATATTAATAATAACTAATAATATAATAATTATTATTAATTAATAATTATTATTGTATTATCTATAATAATTGTTAATGTATTAATAAAACTTTATGAATAATATTATTAATGACTATTAATTGTGATTAAACCAATCAATAAAATATTCTTAATAGCTATTATTACTATTCACTAATAATAACAACAACAACAAGTATTTGTTTATATTAATAATAAATATATTAATTATCAACTAATATTAATAATATAATATAATATTAATCAATTTTTACTATAATAATTTAATATTAATAATAATAATTCTAACTTTACCAATAATTAATATATTAATAATACATACATTAACTCTAACTCTAATAACCTAACTTTATTAGTAATATATTATTAAAAAATCTAACCTTAAAACTTTCAAAATTATTAAACTTATTTTATTAATAAATTTTATTAATATATTAATTTACAAAACTAATTTATTTTATTAATAAACTTTGTTACTACTTAAAAAAACAAAATATATAATTCATTAATAGAATGAAGAAACATAATTCATTAATGGAATCAAGAATTACTCTCGCCACAATTTCTTGATTACAAACTAATTATAATAAGATAATACAGATTGTAGTAATAAGACAAATAACTCAACAATTACGCTAAAAAACACTAGCCATGAATACAAATTGATTGCAATCAGACAATACAAACGGATTGCAATAAGATAAATAACATAATTCGTTAATCGAGTGAACAATTATGCTAATCTAGCCGAAGACTTACCCTAACCAAGAATACAAATTGATTGAAATAAGACAAATCAAATAAGACAAATAACATAATTCATTAATCCACTCAACATAATTATGCGGTTGTAGGTGTATGGTAGATATGGAAAACTTGACACAAATGTAAATTTAATAATATAAAATAATAAAAAGTGAATAATAAAACAAATTTGTAATTTCAAATAATTTTGTTAGATGATCACAGCAATTTCAATTTCAAGTAAACATAAAATACAATAAAATTAAATAGTTAAAAACTTACACTTCATAATTTTATCCTTTTAATACTCAATAAAATGAGATCTTTAAAAACAGATCACTATTCTTAATGAAATAAATAAATTATACTCCAAAAAATTCCTAATAAATCCGAATAACATATCTGATAAAATTTATTATCGAATGATCGATAGAACCGACAAAAATTAAAAATAGTTTACAGTGTTATCAAATGTCAACGAGCTGTTTTTGAATTTGAAGTAGTCCAACCTGTTTAACGCGCTTTACCTGTTTTATAGAATGTTACGAGTTATATAACGACATATCCTGGATTTCGTGTCATATCTAACACTCTCTCTTCCTTCTGCTTCTCTTGTTTGAAGCCTGTCATGGCTCTATTCAGCCCAATGGATCTTCGATGGTCGTTTTGGTATTTTGTGCTGCCGGGGACCGCCGTTATTGCATTCTTGGTTTTCGATGTGTGGAGGAAGACATACTCGAGGCTTCCTCCCGGTCCTTCAGGATGGCCTCTTATAGGAAATCTGTTGCAGGTGGGTAACAAGCCCAACGAATCGTTCTACCAACTTGCTGT
>ML777984.1:1197904-1210696 GCA_009831015.1 Picea engelmannii | reverse complement strand
AGATATTTAGAAATTAAAATTTAATCTCTGTATATGTTGGATATTATATGAAAAAGTGTTTTTCTTCTTCAACCCTCTTAATATCAAGATGACATATTATTTCATCCCATTAAATTTTAGGAATTGTCTAATACCCAATTTCACTATAACACTACTGAATTTTTTTAATTATTTAAACAATATTAACTTTTATCTTTACACTAATTAAAATAAATAATTTTCTTTTGTTTCTAAATTAAAATTGATCATCTATTTATAATATCTTATTTTTCTTTACTCTCTATCTCTTTAACATTACACTTTTTATTAACTAATACAAAATTTTAGTTAAATAAAAAAAATTTAAAAAATATTGAATTTATCTACTTTTTACTTCAGTCTTATAAAAAAATGTTTGATTGAACAAAATAATTTTATAATACTAATAGATGAAACACTAAAACAAAACATATAAAATTAAAAAATCTAACACCTATCTCATACCCGTCTTCCCACACCATCACATTTAGGTCTCTATGGCGATGGAGATTGAGATGAGTTTATCCTGATTTAATTACCCTTTTCGAGATGTTTGACATGCTCTATTGAGGCGGTCTTTCTGTCAAGGAATTCCTTGAGTGCTTTGGGATGCTCAGATTCTTCGGCCTCATTCAGCTTACACGGCAGCCATCGACTCGCAGTTTTGACCATCGAATCCTTCATGTACTCTTTCTCCGATTCATTAGCAATGGAAGTAATTGTCTCAGAACCGTACTCCTTAGCATTTCTGGTGACATAGCATTTCTGGTGACAGACGGCTTGTATTTCAAGAGCTTCGCAAACTCCTTCAAAGGATAGAACATTTAATCGTACACATCTGACATTTTCAGCTCATTCAAATTAAAATCTCTCCCTGCCTTTCCAATCTCCATTGCCTGCGCAAAACCGAATACCGTGAATTTTCTATTCAAAAGAATTGAATAGACTGTAAGGTATGCAGCACTAGCAGGCATGAAAAACCGACCTTCTTTGTGTGATTGTTTCCCCAGTCAACAGCAAACTGTATGGATTCGTAGATTTTATCGGTTCTAAGAGGCCAGTAATGCCGTTGCGGAACAAGCCATCGGGTGAAGAAGTCGTGGAATTTTGGTTTAACCAGAAGAGATGGCGAATCACAAGCCAGAATGCAGTTGAGGCTCACAGACCACGCTCTTCCTTCAATGTGTTGGATAAGTAATCATTTCACCGCCAGAAGAACGACGGATCGGTGGCCATCTTGACCCTTCAAGACTTTAGGATTAAGCACCGATTCACTGATAGCTCAAGCGGTGACAGCCTTGACCTTTGCAGGCCACGAGACACCATCTCCCCAGAATTAAATATTTTCTAAGATCGAAGGGTCAATTTTTGAATTAGGGAATTAATGTTAGTTTTTTATATAAATACCAAAACCGATTGTAATCTGTGGATCTAAAAATTACATTTCGAATGGAAGTGTTATTGTGCATTCAGAGGTATTCTCTCTGTTTATATTTTGTTTTTCATTGAGTTTGTAAACTCTTTTTATTTCTTGATAAAATTTGTTTTGAAAAAACATAATAATTACTTGGTTCTTCCGATTGCAAACCTGGTCTCAGATTAATTTGGAGCATAGCGATTCAGAGCTTTCTCTTTCGGGACATTCTCCGACTTGTGTAATAGAGCCACTCACCTTCCAAACGTCGAAACCCAAAGTGTTGGGCCCACAGCCTGTTCGCATTTCACGATTCGGCAATTGTAGTTTCATTTTGTTTTTGCTTTGGGTGTTTGCAAACCCTGAAACCCGAAGTGTTGGCCCCCCTGAAACCCGAAGTGTTGGGCCCACAGCTTGGTCGCATTCCGCGATTCAGCAATCAGCGTTGTATCACGTTTTTGTATCTAGCGTTTACAAGCGCCGAAACCGATCCCCGATTGACCTCCGTTTTTCACATTTGGTATCAGAGCTAGGGGCCATCGTGCTATTTTCTCAATTCAGTGCAGATAGTTCCTGTTGGTGCCCAATTTCACTTCTTGTTTTTCCTGCATGAACGTTTATTTGATTTCTTTCAAATTTTTATATAAATGGATGCGTTTGGTAGTAGTTCTTCTCAAGTTTAGGTTCATGTCGTAAGCGAGAAGTCATATGACTCTTGGTATATTAGAATGAGGATGATTTTGCGTTCTCAGGATTTATGGGCTTATGTTATTGATGGTTATGCTGAGCTAGCGGATGCAGAAGGAGAACTAACTCTCTCAAATGCTCACCATGTTTTGCTGAAGGAAAACAGGAAAAAGGATAACAAAACTCTTGGATTAATCCAACAAGGATTAAATGAATCCATTTTTACGAAGATTTCTAGTGCTGCATCTTCGAAGATGGCTTGGGACATTCTTGAAACCTGTTATCAAGGTGTGTCCAAGGTGAAGACAGTCAAGTTGCAGAACTTGAGAAGGGACTTTGAAAATATGAAGATGAAGGATAATGAAAGTGTTTATACTTTCATGACTCAAGCGATGAATGTTGTGAACGAGCTTAGGCAGTATGGAGATGATGTTGAGAATAAGACAGTCATTGAAAAAGTGCTGAGAAGTTTACCCAAGAAGTTTGAACTTGTTGTTGTAACCATATAGGAATTTAAAGATTTAAGTCAAATGCAAATTGATGAATTAACTGGTTCTCTTGTTGCTCATGAATCTAGGATATCTAGATATGAAGAAGAATCAATGGAGCATGCTTTCAAATCCCAACTACATGTTACCATAGGCAGAGCCAGAGGAAGGTTTTATAATCATGAAAGAAGAGGTCGATTTTATAGTCGAAGGGACAACAGAACTGAATCAGTGTCTAAGGAGAATTCCCAGCAGAATCTTCCTAATTTAAGAGGGAGCAGCTTCAAACCCTGGTAGCAAGAAAATCAGAGGTAGGATAAATCCAAAGTACAATGCTATTATTGTTAGAAGTTTGGGCATTTTGCTAATAAATGTTGGAAGAAGAAGACAGATGCTGGAAAACAGTCTGCACATATCACAAATGAGTCTGAGTATGATCAAAATCCTGTGTTCTTGACTTGTAATGTCACTCAGGAAAGTGATAATGATATTTGTTTTTTTGATAGTGGTTACAGTAACCATATGACTAATAATAAGGATTTATTTTCTTCTATTGATAGGAGTATTCAGTCTGAAGTAAAATTGAGAAATGACTGTAAGATTACAGTTAATGGTAAAGGTGTTGTTCCAATTTACAATAAGAAAAATCAGAGAAGAAATATTGACGATGTTTATTATGTACCTAGTTTAAAATGCAATCTTATTAGTGTTGGACAGTGTTGGAGAAAAAGTACAGAGTGTTTTTCAAGAACAAGGTGTGTACAATCTATAATAAATTACCCAACAAACAGTTAGTTGGTCTCATCATTGCTATGTCAAAAGAGTTTTCCTGTGCTAGTATCCATCCCTGTTTCGAGTTCTTTATGTGTACCAGGGAGTTTTGGAAAATGGCTAAACATACAACTCTCGCACTTATATGCTTGCTCACAAATGAGGTTCGAGCGGAGGACTGCCTACCTTCTTTTCTTTCTCTCTGGCCTAATAGCATGAGTGAGAAGCAAGCCTTCCCTTGAGGAAATATTTGATAAGATAGGTGCGAAGCCGGTTGTCCTTTCTCTCGGAAGAGCAAGCGATGAATCCCTTCCTCAGGCGAGGAATTTATTGCTTGATCTCCCTATGGTCAATCGAGCAATTTCTCCTTTAGAGAGACAAGCAATTCGAGGATCAGTCCCTTTTTCGGAGCATCCTTAGAAAGAAAATGCTATGCCTGGAATCATTGTATCGGTAAGAGAGAGAAGAGTACGGGCTAGGCTCCGGAGGACAAAGATCCATCTTCCTAAAACTATAGCTCTCCAAGACACACATGCATTTTCCTCTCCTGGCTAGCTTCTTAGTGAATTCTTTGCCTTTTCTTGCTTGGCAACTTTTAGTAAATTATTCCTAAAACTATGCAATGCCTCAAATATTCAATCGGTAAGAGAGTTAGTAAGAGAGATAATTCTATCAGCAAGAGAGAGAGAAGAGCCCGAGCTCCTTAGGCCACTTCATGATTCTTTCTTTCTTAGGAAACTTCATGATCAAGTTTCTTTCTTTTTGCCTTGAACTAAAGTAGGTAGTATCTATCGGCTCCTTGCTAGCTTCAAGGTAAGATAGATCATTTCCTTTCTAGAGCATTGAATTTGGATCCGAGTATTCTTTTTGTGCAAGGATGGGGAAATAAGATCTCCTTGCTGGTGGGATAAGGCAGAAGGTAGGGAAAGAATCTCTTTTTCCTAGCTTGTACTGGTGGGCTCAGTGAATGAATCCTTCCCATGGCTACGCCCTAGAAGGTGAAATATGGCTCCTCTGTATTGATATCGGTAAGAGAAAGAGACAAGCGTGGCCTAGGGAGGAAACAAATAGCTCTGAGTCCATGCCTAGTCTTTAGAGCTGTATCTCCTCTCAAACATTAGGTTATACCTTTTATTTTCACTCTGGCTTGCTTTCTTATTTTCAAGGCCTAGAACAACATCTTTTGCTCTGCCTAGAGATGATGAAAAACACTTGCCAATACAATAATAGCGAGGAGGTCATCGCCAATAAAAGCAGTCCCCTGTCGGTCAGCCCCAAGCCCATGCCAGGAGGTAATAGTCTTTTTAGATAGCTAATACTTGCCATGAGTACTTGCCACTTGGAGTACTATTACTATGGAGCTTTCACAACCTTCGACCTTGAGTTACTTATTGGGTGGGGCCGAAAAGCATTATATTACATATATAATGTCCTCTATATTTCGTTGATTGCAAGAGTAGATATGACCAAGAATAGAATGTTTCCACTTGTTATGAGAAATGATTTGAGTGGTTCTTTGAATGCTTATAAAGCTGGAAGTTTAGATGAATCTTGGTCATGGCATTTGAGATATGGTCATTTACATTTTGGTGGCTTAGATTTGTTACAGAAGAAGTAGATGAGAAAGGGGTTTCCCTATATCCAGGAGCCTGCAAGCTCTTGTGAGAGTTGTATACTTGGGAAGCATCACAAAGAGAAATTTGTTTTAGGTGTTTCCTACAGAGAAAAAACTCCATTAGAAATTGTCGACGTGGATTTGTGTGGATCCATGCAAACACCTTCTTTGAATGGTAGTGTTTATTTTATGACTTTTATTGATGATTTTAGTAGAAAGACGTGGTTGTATTTGCTGAAGCAAAAATCTGAAGCCTTTGAAGTTTTCAAGAGGTTTAAGTCTATGGTTGAGAATGAGAGTGGTCGAACCATTAAGATCCTGAGGTCTGACAGAGGAGGTGAGTATAAACTGAATGAATTCATTGAGTTTTGTGTTTTTCATGGAATTAAAAGGCAGTTTACTGCTCGATATACTCCATAGTAGAATGGAGTCTCTGAATAGAAGAATCATACCATCATGGATATGGCTCAAAGCATGTTGAAAGAAAAGCTTCTTTCAAATGAATATTGGGGAGATGCGGTTGTTTTCTCTGTCTTTATTTTGAATAGAATTCTGACCAAGACCATGAAGAATCACGTACCTCAGGAAGTCTGGGATGGTAAGCCTTGTAATGTTTCTTATTTCAGAATTTTTGGATGTGTAGCATATGCGCATGTACCTGAAGAAATGTGGAGGAAGTTGGATGACATAAGCGAAAGATGTATCTTTGTTGGATACACTGAATATTCTAGGGCATATAGACTCTACAATCCCATCACCAAGAAGTATGTAATCAACAGAGATGTTCAATTAAAAGAAGAGGAAGACTGGGATGGAAGTATTGATAAATCTGTTTCAGAGGGAGTAGTGTTACCCCGTGAAGATGATGATGGAGCTGAGCAGGCTGAAGGAGGTGGACAATTGGTTCCACATGAACATATGCCTGTAGTGATAAGACCTACAAGAGAATCACCAGATATCAGCCCATCTCAATTTAGAATGACCAGAACTCATGAGCACGGTGAGCCATCTGGACATGGTGGACATCAAACCGATTCATAGGTAAGTAGTGAATCGAATCCTACTTTAGCTTCATTGAAAAACATATTTGAATGTCAAAAGACTAGAAGCTTAAGAGAATTATATGATAAGAATGAAGAAGTAGATCAGATTTCAAATTTTGCATTAATGGCATGTGATCCTGTAAGTTTTAATGAAGCTTCTAAAGAGGATGTCTCGACAAAAGCAATGGATGAGGAGATTGATTCCATTGAAAGAAATAATGCTTGGGATCTTGTCGATTTACCTGAAGGTAAAAAGAGCATTGGTCTTAAATGGGTTTATAAGACTAAGCTGAAGGAAGAAGGTGAAGTTGAAGAGTACAAGGCAAGACTTGTAGCTTAGGGGTTTAGTCAGCAACCCGGTATTGATTACAATGAAACCTTTGCTCCTGAAGTAAGAATTGACAGAGTGAGAATGGTCTTAGATATTGCAGCTCAGAATAAATGGATCATGCATCAGATGGACGCTAAGTCTGCATTTTTGAATGAATGTTTCGAAGAAGAGGTTTATGTAACACAACCTCCAAGTTATGAGATTGATAAGCACAGGGATAAAGTTTACAAGTTGAGGAAAGATTTATATGGATTGAAGCATGCATCCAGAGCTTGGTATAGCATGATTGATGAGTACCTGATTATTTTTGGATTTAGCAGAAGTCCAAGTGAACCAACCCTGTATACAAAGATAAACAAAGAAGGTAATTTTTTATTGTGTGTGTGTATGTTGATGACTTGATTTTTACTAGAGATCTATCTGTAGATGATTTTAAAAATGCCATGAAAACAAAGTTTGAGATGAGTGATTTAGGATTGATGAAAAATTTCTTTGGGATTGAAGTGGATCAATCTGATGATGGCATTTTCATTTGTCAAACTAAATATGCAAATGAAGTATTGAAAAGGTTTAGAATGTTGAATTGTAAGGCAGCTGCAACACCAATGGAAGCTGGTAATAAACTTAGCAAATATGATGAGGGATCATATGTTGATCCAACTTTGTATAAGAAGTTGGTTGGAAGCCTTATGTATTTAACAACAACCATACCTAATATTATGGTTTCTGTAAGTTTAATTTCCAGATTCATGGAGACTCCAAAGAGTACTCATTGGCAAGAAGGAAAGAGGATCCTTACATACATTGCTAGAACAACTGATTTTGGTATTCGATACACATCAAGCTTGAACTTTGAGTTGATCGGATATAATGATAGTGACTTTGCAGGTTCCATTGATGATAGGAAGAACACATCTGGTTATGTGTTCAGTCTAGGATCTGGAGCAGTGGCATGGCCATCAAAGAAACAACCCATAGTGACTTTATCTTCTATTGAGGCAGAGTATGTTGCAACAATAGTTGTTGCATGTGAAGTTATATGAATGAGAAGAATCTTGAATGAATTATTGCATGAGCAGAATGGTGCAACTCAAATTGTCTGTGATAAAAAATATGCCATTGCACTGTCAAAGAATCATGTTTTTCACAAGCAGAGTAAGTACATTGATACGAGGTATCATTTCGTTCGAGAGCTAGTAAATGGTAAACAAATTTTTGTTCAGTTCTCTAGGTCTGAAGAACAATTTGCAGACATATTTAGAAAGCCTTTGGGAAATGAATTGTTTAAAATTCATAGAGATAATATTGGGGTCGGTAAGTTGTAATGTTTTGTTAACAACAATCTTGTATTTCATATTTTTGGTTATTTTGTTTTTGAAATGATTAAGAGGGAGTATGTTGGATACGTAATCATTTCACCGCCTGAAGAATGGCGGATTGGTGGCCATTTTGACCCTTCAAGACTCGAGGATTAAGCATCGATTTACTGATAGCTCAAGCGGTGGCTGCCTTAACCTTTGCAGACCACGAGACACCATCACCACCTCAATTAATATTTTCTAAGATCGAAGGGACAATTTTTGAATTAGGTAATTAATGTCCATTTTTTGTATAAATACCAAAACGGATTGTAATCTGTGGATCTAAAAATTACAGTTTGAATCGAATTCATTATTATGCATTCATAGGTATTCTCTCAATTTATATTTTGTTTTTCATTGAGTTTGTAAACTCATTTTATTTCTTGATAAAATTCATTTTGGGCAAACATAATAATTACTTGGTTCTTCTGATTGCAAACCTGGTGTCACATTAATTTGGACCATATCCATTCGGGGTTTTCTCTTTCGAGACATTTGTCGGCTTGTGTAATAGAGTCGCTCACCTTTCAAACGCTGAAACCCGAAGTGCTGGGCCTATAGCCTATTCGCCTTTCACGATTTGGCAACTGTGGTTTTCGCGATTCGACAATCAGCGTTGTATTATGTTTTTGTATGGAGCGTTTGTAAACACCAAAACTCGATCCCCATTGACCTCCATTTTTCACATAATGTATATTTTATATATGGCCAACAACTATAATTCATCACACAAACATATTCAACTTAAATCATAACAAAAACTCATTCAAAATTATACATTAACTAATCTAGGTCGGACATGAACTGATAGATCGCTCTCAGGTAGTTAAGCTTCAGTATTTCAGTGCAGTAGACAATAATTTGTACCTATTTTTACACTGGTTTGATATTTTGGATACTTGAAATGCTCGTGTGGACTCTTTAACCCTGTCCTGCATACATGTACTGTCGTTTCAAACTCGATATAATGAGTGTTCCTTATCTGATCTGATCCAAATAATGTTATGGATACATTACTTGACTATAAAGACGAGCATTCCAATGGGGTCTCACTTGGAAATAATGGATAAAGCGCCAGTTGTAAGCGCTAGTTATAAGCTTTAGTTGTGAGAGTCAGTTGTGAGAGTCAGTTGTAGGTGTGTTAAGAGTCAGTTCTTAGTTAAGAGTCTAGTTGTCTTTGGTTTGCATGTAGCCGACTCGGGAGAGTCTTTTCCTATATAAAGATGTAATCTGTCTTCATTGAATATACAGAAGTGAGCGTAGCCTCACCATGTTTGTTTGCATGGTTTATTTTATCTTGGTATCAGAGCCAAGGAGATCGCTGCTGCAAAACTCGCTGCCATCCTTGGAGCATCTGCGCGTGGAGTTTAGCATCTGCGTGAGAGTAACGTGCTCATGGCTCGTACTGGAGGAGAGGTCACTCGTTGGTCCCTGCTGGAGGAGACATTAATGAACCACACCAGTTTGCAAGGCGGTGAGGTAGAGTACGTGCGCTTGGAGAGTCTGTCTAGAAGTTTGTTGTTGTCATTGCGGTTGTGTGTTTGTGCATGCATGGGTTCGAGCTGTAGAAGGGTCATGATAATCACCATTGGATTGTGAGTTCTGTTATGTGGTAAAGAGAGGTCGCGTGGTAAGGCAAATCCTTAAGCAGATCGGTGAGAAAATTGAGGCAAGAAGGTCGTGAGCATATCCGTGAGCTCGTTGAAGCATAAGCATCATCTTTGAGAAGCTTCGATCATTCAAGTGTGAGATTCAATAATTCAAGAGTGAGTTTCTTATTTTTTGAAAGGTTTAAAGGATGGCCAAATAATTTAATAAAGGTGGATGTATGTGTGAAGTTATAAACCTTTTTATTGAAGTGGTATCACCTTTATTATTTGAGAGTGAGGTAGTTTGATTCATTCACGATGTGCATGCATGAGTGTGATTTGCATGAGTTTAAATATAAAAGTAATCTTAAGTGGATGAGCTTTGAGTGAGTTTACATGAGTGTGAGATTTTTTTTTAAGAGGTTTTTTACATGTGCGATTTTATATGAGAGTCTTTTTATATAAATGAGCAAGATATTTTTATTCAGGGAATGGTGTTAAGGATTTCTGTTTTTAAGATTCTAAGCTGAGAGTCAAGATTGAGATAGATCGGTGGTATCCGAAGGCAAAATGACAAAAAGTTTCATATCCTTGGTGATTCACTTGCAGAGATGGAGAATCCTCTGGCAGAGACCTATCTCAACGAAGCCAACAAGTTAGATGGCTCGAATTTCATTAACTGAAAATTCAAGATACAAACGCTCATGGAGGGCTATGGTGTCTGGAACATTGTGAATGGAACTAAATTGAAACCTAATGCGGTTGTAGGTGCGACAACAACACAGATCCAAGACTGGGAGAAGCGCGAAAACAAGGCAAAGGTATTGTTGCGCATGTCAGTTAAAGATAACATAATTCCACATATTAGAGACGCTACAACTTCTGCTGAAACGTCGACAGCTCTTAAAGCATTGTATGAAACTAGCAACACAAATCACATTTTGTTCCTGAAAACTAAATTGCTAGGCATTAAGATGGATGGAAATGAATCTGTTAGTTCATTTTTGGGTCGCATTAAAAAGGTGAAAGATAAGCTAGTAAATATAGGGGAAACTGTTTCCAACATTGATCTAGTGACTATTACCTTAAATGGTATGCTAGAAGATTATCATATGTTCATAACAGGTCTTGCAACAAGGGAGAAACCTCCTACGTTTGAAGAATTGACAGGTATTTTGCTGCAAGAAGAAGAGAGGCACGAGAATCTCAAGCCTCAGAGTAAAGATTTGGCACAGTGGTCAAATAATAGATCTGCGAGAGGGAGATCAGGAGTAAGAGGCAAAGGAGGTAGTTCATGGAAGAGAGGCGGTTCATGGCAGAGAGGCAGTTCATCACAGAGAAGAAAATCTCCAAATCAAGGTATGCAATCTGATAAAAATGAGTCTAAGAGTTGTTTTTATTATGGTCAACCTGGACATATGGTTAAAGACTATCATAAGAAGAAAAGTGATGAGGCTAGGAATAAACCTAGAGCACATTCAGGTCATTATGCAGAAAAATATTCAAATCAAGATCACAGACTATTTATTGCTAGTGATGATATTGATGAACCCCCGAATTTTGACTCACGGGATCTTAGGCTATTTGTGTCTAATGCTGCTTTATCTGCTGAAACTGATGATTCTGATGCCTAGTTTGTAGATTTCGGAGCATCAGTACATATGACTTGTAATAAAAATTGGTATGCTAATTTTAAAGAAACACAAAATGGTGCTAGCATATATCTTGGAGATGACCGTTCTCATGAGATCAAGGGATATGGAGACATTCCTGTGACATTGTCGAATGGTACTATTCATCACATTCGCGATGTGCTGTATGTGCCAGGAATAAAGAAAAATTTGATCTCTATGTCCACCATTACAGATCAGAACTTGAAGGTTGAATTCTTCAAGAATTATTGCATAGTGAAGGATCTATTGGACCACTTCTGAACTGTTGCAACAGGTGTCAGAGTAGGAGGTCTATACAAACATGATGTTACCAGCAAAGCACATCATTCCCTGACTTCTGCCACTATGCCAACAGAGATTCTTTGGCATCAAAGGTATGGACACATCAACCATCCTAATTTATTGTTATTACAGAAAAAGAATATGGTTGAAGGACTTCCCATGTTAAGGAATGAGAAAGTTGCTTGTGATGGATGTGCATTAGGAAAGATGCACAGAGATGAATTCCCCTCTAATCCTGATAAGAAAAAGAGAGATGTGTTAGATCTTGTGCATACTAATGTTTGTGGGCCTATGCAGACTCACTCTTTAGGAGGTGCATTTTACTTTTTGTTATTTATTGATGATTGCACGAGATACATATGGGTTTACTTCCTTAGACGAAAAAGTGATGTTTTCGAGTACTTTAAGGAGTTCAGAACTATGATTGAAAAGCAAACAAGAAAATCCATCAAAATCCTCCGTTCAGATCAAGGGGGAGAGTATAAATCAGGGGACTTCAACAAATATTGCAAAGATAAAGGAATAGTACAATAGTTTACAGTACCTCACACTCCACAACAAAACGAAGTCACTGAATGGAAAAACAGGACTCCGGTAGAGTGTGCACGCAGTATGATGAAAGGTAAGAATCTCTCAAATGCATTTTGGGCTGAAGCCATAAATATTGCAGTTTATTTAAAGAATAGAAGTCCGACAAGGTGTCTTGATAATGTTACTCCTTTTGAAGCCTTGTATGGTTCCAAACCCGCAGTTAATAATTTAAAAGTATTTGGGTGTAAGGCTTTTTCACATATTCTAAAGGAGAATAGGAGGAAATTGGATGCTAAATCCACTAAATGTATTTTCATTAGGTACTGTTATGAATTTAAAGCATACAAACTGTTTGATCCTGCTAGTCACAAAGTATTTACAAGTAGAGATGTACTTTTCCATTTGAAGGAAGCAGGAAATCATGACGACAACAGTCATGAGGAATGACGGAGACTTCTTGATGAAGGAGTTAAAGAAGAGCAGCAGCAGCAGCAACCCACACAGTAGCAGCCATCCCTGCAGCGATAGAAACAACCATCCCCACAGCGACAACAACAACAGTAGCAAGAAGGACTCAGTGATATGGACAATTCCAACAGTCACAATTCACCTACAGGTGAAGACAGATCTTCACAAAGTGGGGAGGAAGATAATCAGTTGAAAAGATCTTCAAGACAGATTCGGCTTCCTGAGAGGTATAAAGACTATGCCCTAATGAGTAGCATTTCAAATGTCATAGAACCCATGAATTTTGATAAAGCTAATGAACATGATGAATGGAGAAATGCAATGGAGGAAGAATATGAATCTATAATGAAAAACAATACTTGAGAATTGACTGAATTGCCTAAACATAAGAAGCCCATTGGATGCAAATGGATATACAAACCCAAGTTTAAATCAAATGGTAGTATAGATAAGTATAAGGCTAGACTTGTTGCAAAGGGGTATTCACAAACATAAGGTATTGATTATGCTGAAACATTTGC
>ML777984.1:1133140-1167474 GCA_009831015.1 Picea engelmannii | reverse complement strand
AAAGTGCAACCACAACAGGGGAAATACCAAGCATCAAATCTTTCGAAAAATGCCCTACCTCCATGCACCAACAATTCGTTGATGACACCTTACTCCATGTCGCACCCATGGTAAAGGAAGAGAAAGATTATAAAAGAATATTATAATACTTTGGGAAAGCCTTGGGCATGGATATCAATCACTCAAAATCCATGATCTACTTCTTCAATACCAACCCAACAATCCAATGAAACTTGGCAAATATTTTGGGGTTTGAATGCAAAACGATCCCAATGAAATACTTGGGAATCCCTGTGATGGAAAGAGCATGCAACATGGAAACATGGGAAGGAGTGATCAACAAAATATAGGAGAGGGTGAAAATTGGACTTAGATATCCCTCAACCTAGCGGGGATATTTATTCTCACCAAATTGGTTCATCAAGCAATTCTGACCTATATGATGTCAGTGTTCCCCACTCCCAAAGGAATACTACAAAAAATAAGAACCATCCAAAGGGACTTCCTGTGGTGTGGAGCGGAAAGAAAGAAACAATGGGCCCTTGTGGCCTAGGAGAAGGTTTTCAAACCCAAAAGCAAAGGAGGACTTGGGTTACAAGACCCACAGGTAACCAATGAAGCCTACGGGGTGAAACTCTAGTGGAGATGGGTTAAAGAAAATGAAACACCATGGACAACCCTATGGAAGGCCAAGTATGCCCTGAACATGAACGACCAATATAGAATCTACATTATGGGCACAAGGGAGGGATTAGCCATCTAGAATCTGGCCTAGATAAACAAAACCTAGATTCAGAAACATAGCTTCTGGGAAGTGAGGAATGGTAAAACAACCAAATTCTGGGAGGACGCATGGCAACAAGAACCCAAAATGGAAAATCCAAATAGGAAGGAATGCCAATAGGAGATGACCTCACAAGGAAAAATCAAAATCCATGACTACTGGAAACATGGAAATGACTACGACAGATGGAGGATCTAGGACAATCTCAATCCACAAAATAGAGATTAGATCGCAACAATAGCGAAGGAGGTGGAGGAGGAATTGGGGAAAAGGAAAATTATAGTCTCAAAAGAAGAGGAACAAATAATATGGGGTAGGAAAAATTGTGGGGAATTCAATTTAAAAGAAGACCGCAATTAGATCACAGCTTAGGACCAAAAAGATCTGGCGAAACAGTGGGGAAATATTTGGGACAACCCCCAGTGGCCAAAAATCAAAATTTTCAAATGGTTAGTACTTCACAACCGAATCCTGACCTGGGAAAACCTAAGGAAAAGGGGTTTCATAGGCCCATCACAATGCCACCTCTGTCAAACAAAGTAAGAAACAATGATTCACCTCCTTGATGAATGTAATTACACAACAAAGATCTGGGATTGGGCGAAAAACATCTTTCTCTAGTCCAATAGGACCCGAGGGAACATCAACACAAGCATCAATAACTGGAAGGAGATTTATAGAAAAAGTGAAATGGTGAACCTCTGTTGGAATCTCATGTCAGGGATGATCATATGGGAAATATGGAAAGAAAGAAACCGACGCATCTTCAAGAGAGAAAACCTTCCATAAGGGAAACTCAAGGAAGAAATAATCTCACAAATACGAGAAACGGTGCAGAGTCGCAACTGCCAGACTGGAAAATAACAACTCATAGGCCAGGACTCCTGAATCCCTAAATTTTTTCACCTAAAATATGGGTAGAACAATACACAGGTAGGGTCGCAATCACAAATCCAATTAGGGGAGCGCAACTGAACACCACCTCGGACAGAGTTCCTTAAATTAAATTTTGATGGGGTGGCAAAAGAAAACCCAATAATGACAGGGATGGGAGGGGTGATTAGAGATAGTTGCAGAAACATAATCTGACTGTACATTGGGAGTATGGGAAACTTAACCAACAACGCAGTGAAATTTGGAGCCCTGGACATTATAATCCACGAAAGGATGACCAACACTATTGTGAAAGGTGAATCCACCTTGGTCATCAACACGGTGAAGAGACTCCAAAATTCCACCAGAGTTGGAAAAGTACATAGACACTGAAACTTGGCACACTCCCTACAAAACATTTAGGAGCATCTACAAATGATTAACAGAGTGGAGTTGCACTAGGTATGTAGGTCAACAAATGTCCTAGTGGATAGAATTTCCAATGAAGGGGTTAGCAAGGATGGACCGATACTAGATACTACCTAGCTCAACATCCTGGAAGGAAAATTTAGAATGTACTACCTCTAACTAGCGAAAAAAGAACATGTGACAACAACTTGAGCATGAAATATCACATCGAGTAGGGTAGAAAAAAACTCAAAGGTCGGCACGAAGGACCCAAGCAGGAGATGACTACCCAACATGCGACCACCAATCACAATGCAGGATGAGATTATACAACAGGTGAGGGTATGACAACAAGGTCGTGTCAACCATAAGAATTGTAGGGAAAGACCGCAGGAAAGTATCAACGGCATTCAACATGCAACGAATGACATAAGGCAAGAGGGTTTGACAAAAACCAATATAGACCCACCACGCCAAAGATCAAGTACGGGGATATGCTCTTTAGGATATCAAGTGAGAAAGGGAAAGGGTTTGTACAGGTATAGTGGTGGAGTCATCATGATCATACTTACCGCAACGGGAAAAACGGATAGGAATGTTCACTTCTGCGGGCATATCATGCTTAGAAGGACGAGCCCACAGAAGGAAAATCTCAATAAGAGAAGAAACAACATGAATAGATATAAATAGAAGAGCACAATTGTAGGAACCACCATAGACACAAGGGCAGGAAACAGGTTGAGAATCCAACAAAGGAGCTTCCATAGGCTAGACAGGATGGTATGAATGAAGAGAATGCACAACAAAAGGAACCTCCTGGGGAAGGGAACTCAGAACAATCCTCGTTGGGTTTCAAGGATGGAACAGGCGACCATATATGCAGAGGGAACCCTCCACACCCTATTTTCACCGAAAGGGAAAGTGACCATTAACCGCATGGAAAATTAAATCAAGGTAAGTCGCAAGGGAAAAACAAGGGATGCTCTAACCCAGGAAATAGACTGGGTAACTCACCAAGGAGCCACCCAACCCAGGGAAACCCTCTACCACAAAATGATGGATATGGAATGGAAAACAAGGATGTTGATTGGCAAGGTGAGCTCAGAAAGGGAGGACGCCAGATGATAGAACAACAAGGAACACACAAAAATATTGAATGAAATCTTGAGATGCCCCAGTGGTTTGGAAACCATTACTAGACTGCCAACTGAGGTCAAGAAGGTCCAGCAAGCCAAGATTGAGCGGTTGGCTTCTCAATTCCACCTCTACCTACACTACGTCCATCACATGGACATCACGCTGGCTTACATGAGTGGAGTGCTAGCACACATGAGAAATACTCACACAGTCTCCCAAAAGGAGGATAACAAGGGCCAGGTCGATGAAGGAAAGAGGCATATAATCATCCTGGACTAGCGCCTAGTTATTCTATTGGCAACCAGTCGGGTCAGTCCTACATCTATTTAAATCTTTGTTTCTCTTTTTTATGCTTGTTGTAATTTTTTTGTCAACAACTGGATATGGTAGGACTGGGCTAGTTTCCCACAGTCACAGTCCAGTCATACCCCTTGCTCTTTTCAGAAAACGCAACTCAGGAACCTCTGGCCTAGTTTCCTTTTTGGCAGACCAGGGAGTTCCCCTTTTTTGTACTATAATTCCCTTTTAGTAATACAAGATCCTAAACTCACTTACAAAAAAAATAAAAATTATGGGGCTTGTTTGAAACCAATTCCCACTTACGAAAATTGCCCTCTGCCTTTCTATTTTCCCACTCTTTTATCCCCTGTAGTTTCTCTTTTTGGTTACTTAGTTGTTTTTTCTGAAAATGTCTTGCTGCACGGGTTGGCGGATTCACACATTCACATTTTTATCCATTCTTTTATATGGAAATTCCGACCGAGCACTTCTTTGTCTAAATTTCACTTTCCATTGTTCTATGACCTAAAAACAATAGTCTAGTTTCTGCGATATGTAGATTTACTTCTGGACTCCCACATCAACCCCTCTTTCGTGTTACACATTTTTCACTAAAATGTTACAATATATAAAATTTTATAGTTGGGGCCTTATTCTCCTCAGGAACCCTTGTCACCCTATTTTGAGGCCCATCCAACCACTTTCCACACTTGATCAATTCTTGACATCTCTTTCGCAGATCGTCGAGTTCGCGGGTTCAGGAAATTTCCAATTTCTAGTTGTTTTTTCCTGTGCCTGCTACTTTCATATTTATTTCCATGTATATGTAGTATGTATACAACTTCTCTAGAAACATATAGAAAATATCTTTCCAGGAAATGGAATATATATTACAGATTTGAATATATTGGACCTTTTTTTCCCTCTTCTATACTTAACCAAATTCTTGTTTCTTTTTCCCATCTACTCTCTCTTTCTCATTACTTATTCATTTTTCTGAGAATGTCTCAATGCATTCATTAGCCAACTCACGGGTTCACATTTGCATTGATTCATATCACGACTCCGATCGACCCCTAGCCATTCAATTCCTAGCCACTTTTCAGATCGTGGATTCCCAGGCAGACAGGCTCTATATTGCACTTCAATTCTTTCATGACCTGCAAACAACACCGGAACCTCTGCGATATAAAAAATTACTACAGAACTCCCACATCATACCCTCTTCCATGATACATAGTTTGCACACGAAATTTATGAGACCTACAATTTTACCTTCGGGTTCTCACATCTCCTGGGGAACTATTGTCACTCCATTTTGAAGCCCCTGCGTCTACTTTCCATATTTAGCCATTTCTTGGAATCTCTTTCGCGCCTCCAATTCCATACTTGCCCAAATTTTTCTCTTGCATAGTCGTGAACATGCAGATTTCACTTCCATTGTTGACCTGAAAACAACCCCCCAGCTTCCGCGATATACAAATTGACTTCTGGACTCCTACATCATCCCCTCTTCCGTGTTACATAGTATGCACTCAAAAGTTATGATCAATACAATTTGACCGTCGAGGCCTCATGTCTCCTCGGGAACCCTTGCCATCCTATTTTGAAGCTTGTTCGACCGCTTTCCATGACAATTTCTTCCAATCTCTTTCTCGAATCATCGGGTTGGGAGGTTGAGACAATTTTCAATTCCTAGTCATTGTTTTTTGTGCCCACCACCTTTTCATTTATTTCCAAGTATATGCAATAAGTATATAACTTCTCCAGAAACATGTAGAAAAGAGGTTTCCGAGAAATGGGATATCTATTACAGATGTGAGAATATTAACCCTTCTTTTCTGTCTTCTATACTTAACCAAATTCCCATTTCACTTTTCCCTGTACTTTATCTTTCTCGTTACTTAGTCATTTTTCCAAAAATTTCTAGTTGCACAGGTTGGCACACTCATGGGTTTACATTTTCACTCGTTCTTTTATATTGCGACTCTTACTAACTGCTTCCCCATTCCATACCCAACCACTTCTCCGACCACGGATTCATGGGTAGGCGGGCTCTAGATTGCACTTCTATTATTTCGTGATCTGTAAACAACACCCTGACTTTTGTGATATACAAATTTACAACCGAACTCTCATATCATACTGACTTTCGTATTATATTCTACCTATCATCCCCTCTTCTGTGGTACACATTTTGCACTGAAAAAGTCTGAGACATACAATTTGACTATCAGGTCCTCACATCTCCTATGGGACTATTGTCACCCCATTTCGAAGCTCGTCCGTCTGCTTTCCATACTTCGCCATTTCTTCGAATTTCTTTCATGGATTGTCGGGTTGGCAGGTTCAAGAAATGTCCAATTCCTAATCATTGTTTCATGTTCCCGTGCCCTTTGCACTTCTTTCCAAGTATGAAATAACTGAGTTTTAATGCTAACATCTCACCATGCCTCGACGAGACCGTCATAATAATGTTTCCTACACAACTTGTATAGAAACATGGAGAAAATATCTTTTCAGGTAATGGGATATCTATTGCAAATACTTACCAACTTTTTCTCTTGCAGCCTACCAGGTAGGTGGGTTCAGGATTGCTCTTGCATTGTTCCACAACCTATAAATAACACTCAGAAATCCGCGATATAGAAGAAAAAAATATCTTGCCAGGTAATGCGATATCTATTACAAATTTCAATACATTAGCAAAAACAAGTCCATGGGCTCAAAATTGCCCTTCCATTGTTCCACGACCTACAAACAACACTTAAAATTTCGCAAATATACAAATCGTCCGGTGGACTGCTCCATATTTTTTACTTATAATAAAAAAGATTATATATATATATATATATATATATATATATATATATATATGTTGGGCGGTCACCTCTCCTCCATATCTCTTGCAACCCTACTTTCAAGCCCATCCAACCATTTTTCATACTTATGTATAGATACAATTCTTACTTATAATAAAAATGATTGTATATATATATATATATATATATATATAGATTGTGTGTGTGTACATATAAGGTCTTATTTCTAATTATGTAATTAGCAAGCATTAATGCTCAACTAGGATTTGAGGATATCTCCCATTAATACGTATAAAAACAAAATTTATGGATGGTTATATTATCCCTTCTGAGTGTTAATTTCAAACATCATGGAATGTCATTTGTGCAGTGTCGGTTTGGACCGTTCACTAATTCTTCAATATTAAATTTCAAAAACGAGTCTGACTGACCATTTCCCTATTCCATACCTAACTAGTTTCCCATAATTCCACAAATATACAAACCTCCCGTTGAGCTACCCCATCATGCTCTCTTACGTTTTACATGTTTTGTAGTAAAAAATTCTAAGACATCAAATTTGACCATCAGAGACTCACCTCTCGTGAGTATCCCCCGTAACCCTACGTTGAATCCCGTTTGACCGCTTTTCATACCTTGCCATTCCTTACTCTTCCTTGTCTCGTCAACTTCGCACTTGTCTATAATAAAAACATGTTTATATATATATATATATATATATATATATATATATATATATATATATATATATATATCTTGTTTCTAAATATTCAATTAGTGAACTTTAATTCTAACAACTCATCGTGCAAGAACCGTATAGATTGTCATTGATGAGCGAAAGGCTTGAAGAGATCTCCTATTAATATGCATTAAATAAAGATTTGTGGAGGGTTCTATTATCCCTTCCCAGTGTTGATTTCAAAATCAAGGAATATCGTTCGCACGTCGTTGTGTTGGCACGTTCACTAAACCTCCAATTTTTAATTCCTCTTCATTGTACCTGCTACCTTCACACTTCTAAATATGCAATAAGTAAGTTTTACTGCTAACAACTCATCATCCAACATCCATAGAGATTTTCATTAATGAGAGAAAGGCTCGAGGAGCTTTCCCATTCATAGGAATTGAACCAACATTTGTGGAGGGATATATTATCGCCTCCAACTGTTCATTTCAACCATCATCTGGAGAAAACAAATGTTTTCATAAACCTATGGAATCAAGTCGACAATAGTTATGTGGAGATACAGTGAACATCTTCGGGCTCGAGGACCATAACTTCCAATGGTCCAGGGCATATTCTTATTACTCATCCCCTCTCACCCAGAATGAAGTAATTTGGATGTCTGGGATTAGTCATGTAGGATGTGTCCCTAAAGTTTTTGACTGTAAGGAGTTGGTCTCGTGGTGTGTCAATAAATATATTTCAGGCCAAATAATTATTCCAATGCGGGACCACTCTTTTGTTTCTTTTTCACCTCAGTTCTTCCGCCAGATGTTAAGATTGTCGGAGCCAACATTGACATTCAAAGGAGAAGATTCCAAGAAGTTCCTAAGAAAGAATAATAATGGATTGGACCTCTTGCCCGAGTTCCTAGAAAACCTGATGGTAGTTCGTGAAGATATCACAAGCTTGTAGGTTAGTTCATTTAGAAATCCATTCATGTAAATTGCCTGGCTATTTACAAGAATAATGGGACAGGAGTCCACAACAACTATTTCCCGCATGGATATTTATATTTTGTATTTCAAAGTCAAGGAACAAGCCATTTTTTATTGGGGCAAGATATTTTCCCATGAAATTTGTTCCCAATTGTCAAGATTCAAAAAGGAAAAGAAATTTTATATGTCATCTTTCTTGGTTTTTGCGATAGCACATTGTTTTCAGTTTCCAAAACTATCTCTGTCCAAGAAAGTAAACTGAGAATTCAACCTAGTAACGTTCTTGTACCAGGCCTTGTGGAAGCACATGACCTCCTACTATTTTTATGAGTTTTTTAATGTCTTTGTGTCTGTTTTCAAAGTTTTGTTGTTAGGAGAAGATGCTCTATACATATCTGACCAGGAAATCCATTTTTTGGATAGGAAGGGGGCACTTGGACATATGGATAATTACACTATGATAAGTATTTTTGGCTCCAGGAAAAAAAATGTTGTCCTTCCATGTCACATTACAAACATAATGTTTGTTTCAAAAATAACAATGAAATACAACTACTGGTTACATCTATTCCAAGAGAAGAGAAAAAAATAGTTCATTCCTTTGCCTTGGAAAGTCGAGGACTTTGTGTTGAGGAACATCAACAAAATTGACAAATTCGCAGACCATTTCAACAAATTGAACCTAATATATGTTGAAATCCTAAGAGGCTTTAACCCTAATAATTTTTTTTAGAACATTTACAAACACATGGCTTCGACAATTCTTTTTTCAAAAAACACCTGACCAAAAACAAAGACATTGATGGAAACACTCCAGCTTCTGATGTCGGTGACCTAGAGACACTGCAAAGCACCATTGTATTGTACAAGGAATAGGGAAAATGCCTCGGCGAGAAGAGTGTTCAATTGGCGGATAACACTCCCAAAAGTACGACATCCGGGAGCATCGCTCCAATGGGCCACCACATCAACAGAGAAACTCAAAATTATTCAAATGGAGGAGGAGATAACAACCCTCCTCACCCTAAAATTGATAGTTCTCACAAGCTTCCAGTGGACAAGAAGAGAAAAAAAATTGTGGGACAAGCGGAAGAGCTCGAAATTGAGAGTGAGAACATGGAACTTGAGCCTGATATGGATAATGTATTTCTCTACATTGATCATCCCAGGGATGTGATCCAACATAGTCATCCAATGGAAATACCTAATACTGAAAATTTTGATGAAGATGAATCCTTCATGTTCCAGAGCATTGTTTTTGACAGCCAGTACAAAAAATTAATTATTGAAAAAGACATGACAAAAACGAAAAGAAGACAACAAGATCTCCTATCCAAAAACCAGATCACTCAATTAAATGCATGCTGGAAAGGAAAAGTGAAGAACATGTATCTCATTGTCTAGTCATGTGAACAATCCATATCAAATAAATAAAAATTAATCACAAAGATGACCAAAATAGACTTAGCCGAAAGGACCTTGACTTCTAAGATGCCAACTTAATCGTCAACTCCTTGTCCTTAACTAAGAAAGCCTTCGATAAATAGGTTAATATTTGTATCGCGTTGTCTTTGGAAAAGTTTTCTAGCATCCTTGAATATGGTGAAGATGATATCGATAACTGGCTAATCAACTATTCGGTACAAAATGAACAAATTGATCAAGCTCTGCGTAATCTTTCTATCGATATAAGGGAATTACAAAAAGAACTTTTCAAAATAAAAATCCAGAATGAGATCAACGTCGCCCCCTTGAAAATCTACATTGAAGAATGGATCAAGAGGGAATTGAAGCAGGTCGTTGATGAAAGGCAACAGACAGTTTTCACGATTCCAGTAGTCGTCGACGACAACAATCAAAAGGCATCAGAAAGAAAATAGCAAAATGGGTGATATGTACCATCATTGTATGATATGTACTATCACTGTAAGTCTATACTGATCACATCCTGCTTTCTTTATCAATCCAGTTATTCCACTTTTTTAAATAGAAATGTCTAGCCAAATACCGATACCTTTCAATTTATTCTTTTCAGGTATTACACTCTATTGTCACCTAGTTCTTCTTTCCACGGTCCTATTTCTTGTATATATTTACCTTATGGTCCGCAGGAGCCCCAATCCCATTCAATATGACAAACGCATTTAAATTTCCAGGAATATGTAACAGACAATATTATTTTTTGATATATTTAAAAAAAAACTATGTTTTATCCCCTTTTATATATGTGTCCTCATAAATTTTTATATTCCACTGGGCTGAATGTCCTCCTTATATATATATGTCCTCATAGATTTTTATCAAGAAATTGTGTTTATTTAATTTTAATGTGTTTATTTAATTTTAATATAACTTTTTTTGTCTTGGCACATATAGAGACAAAACAAACAAAAATTTTGAACATGGAAAAATATATTATATAGTTTCAAAATATAAATGGGACACATGTCATTTATTGCATGGATACCACCTCTACTTCATGTTTCTTACCACATCTCTGTTGCAGTTTCCATCTGCCTCCACTACCTTTTCCCCATTCCTGTGTACCTATTCCCAATTCATCCCGGCTGCCATGCAACACTTGTTATTTAAGCAATGTTGATTTTTATCTTTACACTAATTAAAATAAAATAAAAACTCTTGATTTTCTAAATTATGATTAACATATTTACAATATTTTATTATTTCTTTACTATTAACAAATACAAAATTTTATTTAAAAAATAAAATAAAAACAATATTAAATTTATCTACTTTTACTTTAGTCTTATTAAAACTAGCAATAACCACTTTAAGTTAATAAAGCATTTATACTTCATTAAAGTAATACATAAATAGGTAAAATTAGTAATGTTATTAATTAAATACATTAATAAAACAATAATACATTAAAAAATATTAAAGTATTACATTATTTAAAGTAATAATAAATTAATACAGTATTTATACTCTATTAAAATAATACATAAATAGAACACTATACATTAATAAATTAATGACACATTAATAATATAATACTACATTATACAAATAATACCTTGCAATAATGTATTAACTCATTATTATAATGATCATAATTAATATATTTATACATTATTAATTATAAATTATTAATTATTAATACATTAGTAAAGTATTAATATATTATAATAATACATTTATAAATTATTATAATGTATTAATACATTATTATATTAATGTATTAGAGTATAAATTAAAGTAATATATTAAAAKATATTAACATATTGGTGAATTTAAARTTAACTAATGCATTAATTAATTGATTAATACATTAATATAATATCTAAATTAAAGTATTCATATATATTGTAATGTACAAATATAAAATTATTATTGTAGTAATTAATTAATGTTAATAATAGAATACATTAATAAGCCAATACATTAAAAAATATTAAAGTAATAAATTAATAAAGTATTGATATAATAATAAAATAATACATTAATAAGATAATGATACATTAATAAAGTTTTGAAATTATTTATGTGCAATTGGACGGAAATGATATTTCTCCACGGTTTTGAAGGGGAATACTACTTCTTTGCTGTTTTGAAATTATATCTCAGTGGTTTTTAACACGAATAATACTTCTTTGTTTGTTTATTTTTTTATAAGCAGATATTTTATTTCTAAGATTATATATCTAGGGTTTTGAAGAATAATGCTTCTCTTTGGTTTTTACTTTGCGATTTTCAAAAATTAATACTTTTCTTTGGTGTTTACTTTGATCCAATTTTAATTTTAAATATATATATATATATATATATATATTATTTTAAGTTTCATAAGTAAAAGTTGATTTGAGAGATAAAGTAAATCCATAATAATAATTGTTACATCATTTTTCTCTTCTTTTCAATATGAGCACTCCACCACCTATTCCAAAAATTCATCCTAACAAGGGGAGGTCCCCCAAAATCACCCTAGACATCCTTTAATATTATATGGAATCAGTAGAAAAAAGAAGAGAAGAGAGAGATGACAAAATCCAAATAGAGTTAGAAACATTAGAAAAAAGGAGTGAAGAAAGAGATGTAAAACTCCAAATAGATCTAGAGGCAATGATTGATAAAAAAAATTAAAGATACCATTCAAACTCAAATAGAGGATATTTTCTTAGGGTTCAAGAGTGAATTGCAGATAGTGAGGGATAGAATTCAAGAAATGGAAAAACATAAACAATCAACCCAAGAAGGAGGAGTTGAAGAAAATCACAACTTTAGAGATAGGATTAAAGAGATACAAGAAAAACTAACCAAGAATTTGAACCTGAGTAATATGGAAAATAAATTTGATATAAAACCCATCATAGAGGAAATGAATAAGCTAATCGAATTGAACCATGAGAGTAACAAAAGAGCCTTGAACCTCATAATTTTTGGTATAAAATAACAACAAAAGGAGGATATGCTAGCAATAGTAAAACAATAATTAAAAAATAAAACACAAATTGATACAACTTACCTCATAGAAGAAAAGAGGCTAGGAAAAATAATGGATCACAAATATAGGTTGATCCGTGTCATAGTAAGTTGTAATGACCATAAATATAGTATACTTAGTAAATCTTCGAGCTTAAAAGGGTCAATAATATTTATAAATAAAGACATCATTCCCGAAGACCAAGATGAATTAAGGAAGGAAGTTCAAAAGGTAAAAGAAGCCAGAAAAGAAGGAAAATGGGCAATAATTAGAAATCGAAAAGCTAATGTTCAGGATATAGACTAGAAGGATAATAATATATAGGAATTTGGGACACTCGGGATCCTTTTTTGGAATTGTCGTGTCTTTCCATGGTGCAAAGGTCCTATGATAAGTTGGATCCCAAGTGATATTGATACAATCTGTCTAGCTGGAAATTGGGAGCATGAGGAGTCTAAGGTCCCTAACATGGAAGGATTTGTCTTATGGTCGACATGGAACAAAAAATCACACCGTAGAGGGATAGGAGGCATAACTTGTTATATTAGAAAAAACAAATTCTCCTCACATTCAACTTCATAAGATTGACCCTCTTAATGAATACATTTGGATAGAAATTTCAGACACCAATTCTTAGAAGAT
This sequence comes from Picea engelmannii, assembly GCA_009831015.1. Classification (NCBI taxonomy): domain Eukaryota; kingdom Viridiplantae; phylum Streptophyta; class Pinopsida; order Pinales; family Pinaceae; genus Picea; species Picea engelmannii. Next base: position 1,154,423 of record ML777984.1, on the reverse strand, counting down.
GTATATAGAAATTTGTTATTTTTCACCTATTAGTTCTACTTTTTATCAGAAAAATAATCTAGATAAAAATTGTCCCTATAATAATTTGGAACAAGAAATTTATAATTTGAAAAATGAAGGTATTATCCTTGGGCCAAGGAGGCCACCTAGGGGAACGCCCACCTAGGGCGCATAAGTCAATCACCTGGGCACAACACTTCTTCACTTTTTGATGAGGAATTAAATATATGTAAAATAAATCGTTCCCTTGGTATATAAGGTGAAATCGGACTAAAATAAATCATTCTTAGCTTTTCTTTTGAAGATATGTGTCTTGATTGTTTTCTTTTCTGAGTTTTCATTTTACATTCATGATAATTTCATTTTTAGGGTTTCTGAAGAATAACCAGTACGCCTTCCTTCATGGTTGCCTCCTGGTGACTGGTTTTTCCATTCTTCCACCTTTGAGAGAAATCTTATCTCATTACTCAGCCACTCTCTCAGGGAGCAAATCATTTCCTCTGAGTTTTCTGAGGAAGAAGGGAGGGTGCACCAATTGGGGTTTGCACCCTTGTTGGTTTCTTCTTTGTGGGGATGAAGTGAATGCGCCCTCTTCCATGGCTGCACTGGGATTCTCCCACTAATCCCCGAAGGTCACTCTGATATCACCAAAACCTCTTGGCCACTCTCAGGTCACCTTGGTTTGTATCCCCATCTTCTTGGTGACCCAAACTAATGGTGATAAACTACCCAACTACCCCGTTTCTTGGGCAAACAAATGGTGAAATGGTGGATTCTTTGATCCGTAGCCTATCCACCTATTTCAATACATGTCTAGGCCTTACCGAGGAAAGAAAACTACAGATTTCCACCTTGCAATTAGAATGACTTGCACAAACTTGGTGGAATACAAAGAAATAGAAGACCACATTTGTGATAGAGATTGGGGATGCTCTAGAATCCTCTACTTTGCAACCCATCAAAACCTGGGCTCGAATTTCCAAATCTTTGAGAAATCACTTCTACCCACCTGGGTATGTGAAATCCTTATGGATCAAATGGCACCAACTTCGACAACTCCCTTCACAACGAGTGCAAGGCTACACAGACTTATTTTGCAAGATGTGCCTCTTAATTCATGTTCTAGATCTGGAAGAGGTACTCATATTAAAATTTGTGGCTGGTTTATTAATTCAATTCCATCGAGAAGTAGAGTTTTTTGAGAATCCAAATTTAGATAAAACATTTCAGAGATCTTTGACTATAGAAAGGAAAGTCGCTCCTAGAGGTCGTATTCCTCAATCCTGCCCTTACACCAACCCCCCCACCTATCAACTATACATCTCCCATCCTTCAACCCTCTTTCCACCTCCTCAGACTCAAAACACCACACCCAATACAACTACAAGGACACCTTGGTGCTCATTCCACAAAACTACTTCAAACAATTCATCAGATTGTCGAATCCTCCAAAATCTAAAAAACAACAAAACTCTACTCACTGAGCTCATTGTGCCTTCCCAAGTAGAAGATACCAAAGAAGTTCCTCTGGAAAATCCCAGAGAATTAGATCCCTCACTGATTCTAATGATCCAGGAAGACTCGAGCACATCCACCCAACCCCTCTTCACCCATAACTGCCAAATCAAAAATGCCTTGGCTTTACTTATTATGGACAATAGAAGCCAACAAATTTTTGTGTCTCAAGCTCTTGTCAACATCCTTAATATTTTCACCACTCCACATCCGCAACCCTATCAACTCAGATGGGTCCAAAAGGATGGCCCTCCCCTCATAGTTTCCAAGCATTGTTTGGTCACTTTCGCCATAGGTCAATTCAAAGATACTATCCTCTATGATGTCCCCCCCTTGGATTGTGTGGATTTGTTGTTCGGTATCTGTTGACGGGCGAATATTGACCGTCCATCAACTGGAAGAGTGGATCCGGTCCGGTGTTGTCTAAATAACCCAAGCCGTTTGGGATGACCCACCTTGATGAGTTTAGCGGCTCCATTAGTCGATCTAAGTCCTAATAAAACAAAAGAAAACTACACTAAGGAACTAATCTAAATGAAAACAATAATTAAAGCAAACTAAATAACAAATCTAAAATACATATATACAATATATTACCTAAATTATACAACTATAATTCTATAAAATTAAATGTTCAATTACCAACAGAATCAGATCCAATTACAAATATACAATATTTGCAGATTACAGATTTAAATGAAAACCTGCAAAAGTCATTTGTAATCTGTCCTAATACAGCGAAACTATTGTTTATTTTTATTTTTATAATTTTATGAGAAAGAAATTAAAAAAAAAAAAAAGTTAACTAAGCTAAGCAACGAAAATAATAACTCTAGCTACAAATATGAACTATACATATATCTATCTAAACTAATTATATTATACTAACAATTTAACTAACAAATAACAAATGTCAATCTTACCTGAAGTAACGCTTCAGGTTTGTCCTGTATGCAGTAGTTGATTCAGTTGTTCATTGGGAGGAAACCTGCACCATATTCTTCACAAACTTCTCGTAAACAAGAAGCAGTTGTTCTCTTGAAATATCAATGATAGGACAAACAAGACATAAAATATTACAACAATCTTATAATTTACGAATCATCGCAGTCAGATAAATCCTTGTGGAAAATTTGTACATAACCATTCAATTAATGAAAAAGATAAACCTGTATTCATTAAATTGAAATAGAGTAATTGTTTTATTTTCAAATAAGAGAGTTCAGATATGGACAACATATATCACATCAACATGCAATGAATCGTGATAGCTAAAGTAGTCAATAATTAATTGCAAACAGATATGCAGAAAACTTGAAACAAAAGTTTGATATATTGAAAGCGAAAGTTGTTACAAGACATCAAATTTCATCCCAATCGGTATCATAAATCCATATTATGGTTCTCTTCACAGTGATGATGATGGGTTCATTACAAAAAATGACAAGTATTTAAAGACCTCCCATAGGGTAAAACATCCATGTGGGAATTATCAAAATAGTTTACAAAAATCTGGGGATAATATCCCAAATCTCTATTTCTAACTCAAGCTAACAACCTAAAACAAAACCATATCCAAAGTATCTCCTAAACTGCCACAACATGCCCAATTGATCGTTGTAATTCGTATGCACCTGAAAGAAGACAAAAACAGACAAGTTTAGAGGATATTTTACTGATAAAATTGACAAAAATCTAATTCTTAAGACTAGCTACAGAATCTTGTGATTCTGTAGATGGTCTAATTTGAACACATAATCGTTTTAAAATCAATCCAAAATTTAAAGAATTATATTCAAACTATTAAACAAATATTTAATTGTTAATTGGAAACCAAACGAATCATTCAAATCAAAACTTCTATGCTAATTTCAAACAAACAAAATCGTGGTCAACCGAAAGGTAATAGAGATACATGCACTCTGTCCAACATTTGTTATCATCAACTCGGGGTAAACATAATTGCTTAGATAATTCGAAAGCAATGAAATCATTTTTATGAACCCATTTCAATCGACACAAACTGTAACCGGTTAAACAATCATTCATGCAATAGTTTATGTCGCCTCAGCCATTAACAAAATTGTTGTTGAATCACAACGAAATCAACAGGATCGTATTTCAAATTAATGGAACTATATCAAACATATACAAATGATCATGCTAATCGTGGAACACAACATTGCTTCAAAATCAAAACAGAAGAAATGAATCGAACCAGTTTGGGACCGACACAATCGTTATGTAAAATCGTATCAATCAACACAGCTCCACGATTTTAGCAAATAAATCTTTTGCACAGGTCGAATGTAATCAAAATCCAAATGAGAATATTGATTCAATACAAAACATAGTCGTTCCTAGTAAATCGAAGTCAACAGGGTTGTTTTGAGTCTATTAGAAACAAATGAAACTAATCGAAGTCAAACCCAATTGACTATCCTAAATCAGACGAACATAATTGTTTCAAAAGCAAGCCAAATATAATAAAAAACAAATCAATTGCTTATACTAAGTTGGGCACGACAAAAATCGCATAACCAAATCATATCTACATTTAATTTTAGCAAAATGAATCTACTATACAGGATCCACAACATAACCGTTTTCTATGATCAAACTATAACAGAATCATTTCGAATGTATTAAAGTGAACATAGCTAATTGAAAACAATTTCAATCAATTAAATTAATTCAAGAAAACTTACAAAGAAAAATTAATGTTAAGACACATACCTGGACAACTCGGTCATGATAATCTTGAATTGACAAAGGTTGTTGCCGCTTCGACCTTCCTGAAGACAATCGAACCAATGGTTTTTTGTTTCTTTTCACTGGCTTGTAACCTATCGTTCTCCTTCGCCAGCACTATCACCTGTTCTTCTAATGATTTGATCTTTGATTGAAACAGGGGAATGTCGGTGTAATAACACTCTACCCAAGCGTTACATTGGATGCATGATGTTTGCTCAGGCTTTGGTATCATAGGCGAGGGTTTTTTTAAGTCAGCAGGGGTTTCCTTGTGGAGCTTGATTCCTGGGTAGTTAGGGTTGTTTTTGAGGCACGGGGGTAAATTAGAGACATAGTCATAGGGTTTCGTAGAGCATAGGCCATGATAATAGGGGTACTCTTCAGCTAGGAAACACTCGATATCAGAGTCTGAGTCGCTCAAAACTATGGGATTTTGGTCGATGTTCTGTTTAGGTTTGTTCTGGGCAAGTCTTGCTATCAAACGAGCATTTTTCTTCCCCCTTCTGTCGACAGTAGTATCACTGTTGTCTTTCTTCCTCCCAGGTATTTTGACAGCCTTAATATCATCCTTAGCACACGGGTTAACCAAGGCATCAGGTAGGTCCAAGTCGGGGCAAACTGAGGGTTTGACAGGGGGTAGAAGAATATGGAGTGGCACGACTGGTCCAGCCATAGTCTCACTGACCACAACCAGAATATGGATTAGCAAAGCCATTTCTTGATAGAAAGGATTGCCAATTATTGACACTAAGGTTTAAATGGTGGATGATAATGAGTCTAATCAAGCCGTGATGAAAAAGGCTGCTATCAGCCTTCTCGCGCTTGAATCTCTTAGACATATTGTAAAGACTACACAAGATGTAATGTGGCATGTTCAAAGGATAGCCTATGAAATTCATCAATAACCAGAGGTGATATAGAAATACCAAGCCAGACCGACCTTCACAGGTCACAAACTATTTAACAATTACCAAAAGATTGTGCCAACTAGGTTTGAGGGTAGAAATAGGCATACCTTTATCATAGGAAACAACCTTCCTTGATATGAATAGTAAAGGCCATGACACCTCATCAACTTTGGAGTTTTTAAACCATCTTTGTCCTATAGCTGCTAGTCCTATAGCAGAGCTCGAGCTGTATGTCACCGATTTTAGCCCTGCACCCATCAAAGGTGAGGGCGAATTCTTTGGAAACCGAAAGGTTGAAACCCTCGAACCTCTTTATAAACACCATCCAACCACTTTTTTCTAAATCCTTATGGGCATTATTGAATAACAACAGAGTTTGGCTACCATTTGGCTCTATGCGCACCACTGGTGCCATAGACAAAAGCACACGGTGAGCAGGGTTTCACGGGTAAGGGTTCGAACAGAGTACACGCAGGGTTGATAACCCACAGGCTCTCCCGAAAACCAGCAGAGGTGACCCAGGATAGGGGGGAAAACATTAATAACAGAATGTGCGAAGGTGGTGGAGCTAGCTCAGCCCATGCAAAGCAGTCATTTCCCACAGTACAACCGCTGACACATATAACTATTCAACAATTACTATCACATATGTTAAAAACCATGCCATTCAATCAATCAATGAAATCTATGGTAAATCGACCAAACATTTGCGCAAGCAATAGTTTTAGCATAGTTTTAAAACCAAAATAATGATTCAAAATTACCACCAAGGGTTCGATCATGTATGAAATGATTTATAGCAAGGGTCTAACCACAACATCAATGTTTTCATGAAACCAATGTGTAAAAGAAATCGATGAAAGAACATAGAAATCAAACCACCAATGCATCACAAACTTGATCATAAGAATATCATCACAGTCTTGTAAAAAACGAAGTCATATTAACAATTAAAAAATGCCAAATGAGTAAAGATCTTGGAGTCTTGCCAATTGTGCTACTATAATCAAATTGGAAATGAAATGAACACATGGACAAGAGTAACCAAAATAATCCAATTATGATTTTAATGTGACTTCGGAAACAAAGTCTTCATGCTTGTAGTCGTGAAAACAAGAACAAAGGTAAGTGTGCGAATGCACGAAATAATAGTGTCGTTTTGTTGCAAATATTGCGATGAAAATCAAGGGTTGCAAAACACTGGTGTAGGCAGCTTATAAGGACAGTATAAAAATGTGAATTGGCTGCCAACAATGGCGACACACTGGTAGAAGCAGTTATTTCTACCAAAAGAACAAATTCAGATTAGGATAACAAGAATAATTCCAACATAAATAACCAGAAAATCGTGTAAACATCATCATTAACGAAATATTCCAGCAGTATTTAAAGGATGAAAACTGATGAAAGTCTTAATCCAAGCGAGTCACGATATTAAAGATATAATCCCCAATACTGTTGGCAGAGCCACTGCTGCCAGCAGGCATCCATAGCCTCGACAGGGTTTCCATTTAACCCACTCTGATATCTGTATCCTGCCAAGAAGTTCCAAATCAGAATAAAGGACATTTTAAGGTCAAGAGGTTTCATATTTACAAATTTTCATATACCCGACATTGCTTCGCTGCCAGCGGGCCTCTTCAGTACCCCGATAAAGTTGTCTTGGTGTCATGCATGCATTTACCCGCTGCCAACAGACTTGTTCAGCATCCCGACGGGTTTACAAACACTTCCCACAACTCTTTTAATGATTTATTTTGTTTTTTAAAGATATATAGTCGAGCGGGGTGATTCTAAAAATTATGATATTTTAACATATTTTTTTACAGAACTCGGCAGAATTTTTTTAGAGCTGTCCTTTATTGAGATCCAGAGATGGTTTATTTACAGAACCAACTTTCTAAGGCAGGGAGACATCTTCTGAGTCGTTCCTTTAAGGAATAGGGACAGTGTAAAAAGATAGCAGATGATCATGATAGGCTTTACTCAGAGATCAAAATCAGTTAACTTCTTTCAAACAACAAACTTTTTGCCAACACAGATGTAAATTTCAGAAGTATGCAATTGATGTTTATACAATTTTTCAGCAATCATTTCAATGAAGAAATTTTCTGTTTTCTTTGTCCAAATAGCTCAGCATGGAGGTATGTGTATTTCCAAAAACTAAAACCGATAAGCGCAAAGGAGAAATCAAAGCCAAAATAGCAAAAGAAAAGAAAACAAAAATAGAATATGTACATAGTATACAAAGAGTTGTCATCAAAAAAAATATCTTTTCAGAGCTTGGCCATTCACTAGATAGGTGTCAAGCTTCCCCTCTAGATTCTGCAATCGAAAAGAGATGGGACCCAATTTTTCAGCAATTAAAAATGGTCCAAGCCATAAGTTCTGAAATTTCATGTGTTCTCCCTTTCCCTCATGCAGTTTGTCCCATTTCAAGACAAGATCGCCTACTTCGAAGTTCCTATCAGAGGCAGAGTTAGAATCGAACCATCTTTTGACCACTAGTTGATGCTGATCTAACTTACGTTTAGCTCGAGCTCTTACCTCTTGTAGTTTCATTAAAGTGTTAATTCAATTTTCCAAAGGGGGACAGTCTTCTTCTTGTATTTTCTGTGATAGCTGAAGTGAAGGGAGAAGAATGTGTGGTGGTAGAATTGCTTCTCTGCTATAAACAAGAAAGAAGGGAGAATTACCTATAGCAGTTTTTGGTGTTACCCTATCATCCCAAATTGCGTTTAACAGTGCACTGTGCCAGTTTTTATGATTCTCAGCCACCGTTCTCTTGATGATTTTAATCAAGTTCTTATTTGTTGATTCTGCCAATCCGTTGTCCGGGGGGTAATAGCTGGCAGAATACTTCAATTTAATTCCTTTCTCCAAAGAGAACTCGCTCATCTCAAGAGACAAAAAGTAAGAAGCATTATCGAATACTAAACAGTCACGGATACCAAAACGAGTGATAATATTAGAATTTAGAAAGGAAATTACCTGACTGGTATTCATAGTTCTTAACGCGGCAACTTCAGACCACCGGGTAAAGTAATATGTGGTTGTTATGATAAACTTATGTTGTTGTGAGGATGGTGGGTTGATTGGACCTATGATATCAAGGCCCCATTGTTGAAAAGGGGAGTCTACTGAAACGGGCTGCAAAGGAAAGGTTGGTTTCTGTAACCGCCCTGATGCTTTTTGACAAATAGTACAGTTATGACACAAGGCATGGGCGTCTCTAAAAAGTGTGGGCTAGTAATAACTGGATCTCAAAACATTATGGGCAGTGGTGTCACCACCAAAATGACCACCAACTTCTCTTGCATGCAACTCTAGTAAGACTTTTTATGCTTCGCCTTTCTCAAGACAGCGCATCAGCACGCCATCGAAATTTTGACGAAACAGAATGTCATTAATCAAATGAAAGCAGGCAGACTTTAATATTAATGTTATTCTTTTAGTGGGGTCTAGGTGACGGGGGGTTGGCCCATGTTCAAGACAGAATTTTATATCGTCATACCAGGGACTGACAGAGTTTTGTACATAGCAGATTACATTTTGATCATGTTTTCCTAGGTTTGACCTCTCACTATCTGAGATGGGGTAATTTCTATGTCGTACTCCTGTAAAGAAGTAACCCAGTTCGCTCTCTTTTCACCTAGTTCTTTCTGCACTAACAGGTTCCTGACGGTTGGATAAGGAACAATAACTTTTGTCCTAGATTTCAAAAGATAAGACCGGAAGTGCTTGACTGCTTTGAAAACAACATAGGCTTGCTGATCTACCGTTGGGTAATTAAGTTCCATGCCTTTGAAGGAAGAGCTCATAAAGGCAATGGGTACTTCATTGTTTTCGGTGTTCTTTCGAGTTAGAACGGCGGCGTAGGAACGGTCAGAAGAAAAAGTGTAGAGCATAAAGTCTTGTGAAAATTCGGGGCTCATGAGAGAAGGAGCATCTATTATGGCCTTCTTTATTTCATTAAAAGCTTGATTTTCTATGGATCCCCAATGATATTGTGCGTCTTTCTTAATTAGGTTCTGCAAAGGTCTCACCATTTCGGAGAAGCTGGGGACAAATCTCCTCACAAAGTTAATATGGCCTAAGAAAGACTGCATAGACTTTTTGGATGTAGGAGGGGGGAGTCTTGAGATGACTTGAGTCCTCTCAGGGTCGATAATCATTCATTTGCTTGACACACTAAATCCTAAGAGTTTACCTTGTTCTACTGCAAAGATGGATTTTTTAGGATTCAAGGAAATGTCGTATTTACGACATCGCTGTAGAACGACTCTTAAATGAGCTAGATGATCGGTTTTGTTTTTAGAGAATACAGTAACATCATCTAAGTAAACTATGACAGACTGATTGATTAAGCCTCGAAAAACGATGTCCATCGCTCTCTGGAAAGTGGCACTGGCATTAATCAATCCAAAGGGAATTTTTCGATAAGCGTAGGTGCCCCATGGAGTGCGGAAGGTAGTTTTAAGTTGGTCTGGAGGAGACATCAGGACTTGGTTGTACCCTGAGAAACCATCCAATAAAGATAGCCTCTCAGAAGCAGATACCTGTTGAAGGATCTGTTCCATGGGTGGGACAGGGTAGTTGTCTTTATCACACGCTCTATTAAGTTTTCGGAAATCGATGCATAGTCGGATTTCCCCACTTTTCTTTCGGACAGGGACAAGGTTAGAAACCCATTGAGTGTGCCTAACAGGGAAAATTATCTTAGCATTTAGGAGCTTATTTAATTCTTTTTTGATGGTCGGTTCGAGCTTAGGGTGCATTTTTCTTAATTTCTGTTGAAAGGGTGAGGTTTGGGGTTTAATAGGAATGATGTGTTGTATGATGTTAGGATCGAAAGTTTTAAGGTCATCATACATCCATGCAAAAACATCTTTAAATTCTTTAAATAATTTAATAAATGCAGCTTTTTCTTGTTCAGAACATCCTACCCCTAGATTAATGCACTGCGGATTGTCACTAGTTCCTAAGTTTACTTTTTCATATGATAACGAGGAACTATTGGTTTTACAGTTGACCGATTTTTTGAATTTATATTGAAGATCATAAAATTTCTCTAATCTAACTATAGATTTAGGGATCGAATTTACCATGTCCGATGAAGATTCAGGAGTTCTCAGATCTGGTATTACTGTGAAATCGCGCAAATTGTCGTCGTGAGTGCATTCGTCTATGATCATGCCTTGAAAATTTTCTTCCATATGCAAGAAGCTCATAATCTGCTGATCGTCATCGAAGACTCTCTAGTTCATGATGTTGTTGGGAACAAATGGCCTGAACAATAGTTCGACGAAGAATGCATCTGGGGACAAGCCGTCTGCAAGAAAGAGTTTGGAAGCTATGTTAGCTAATAGATCTGCTTCAGAATTATTCAATCTAGGAATAGAATTTATATTGAAAGCAGAAAATTTATTCATTAAATTCCATACCTCGGATTGGTAGCTTTTAAGATGCAGAGACAGACAGTGGATAGAATCTCTTACCTGTCTAACCACGATTTCGAAATTGCCAAAGAAAGTCAAGTTTTGAATGTTCATATCTAAAGCTTTTCTGAGACCCTGCAATAAAGCCTCATATTTTGTTGTGTTATTAGTACATTCAAATTCTATCCTACATGCAATCAGAGTTTTATTACTTGTCGGATCGATAATAACGCAGCCTGCACTAGCTCCTTCTTTGGACTTTGATCGATCGAAATAAAGAGACCAAATTTGGTTTTTATCAGGTGTATGAGACCGTTGTGTAGAAGATGCTGGCTTCACATATGCTACAATCTTGGACTGTTGTTCTGGGTTGGTGATAGCTGAAGTCTTGGCCATGAAATTGCCGAAAAAGGTATCCATCCCTTGTATTTCGGGTGAATCGGTAGAAGGTGTAAATGGCTCATTGGGATCATTCAGATCTGTGACCATGAACTTAAGGTAACGTTCAAGATTTTCCTTGATCTTGTTGGGCTTTCTGTTCTCTGGAAGCCATAGGTGAGACCAATCTGTCGCGAAATAGTCGTGTAGCTGCTCCGACCAGTCCCTGCTTAAAAACAAACTATACACTTCTGGAGTATCCACAACAATAATATCAATAACTTGATGAACTTTGGGGTTAGACGATAATCTTATAAGCACATTCCTTAATTCGCCTACGACTTTAACACTAGTTCGATCAAGTTGGATGATTTTTAGGGTGGAGGGTTCAACTTCAGCGTTAATCTTCTGACACACAGACCATGGCATCACATTGGATGACGCTCCTGAGTCTACCATACAATTGTGCATGTTTCTATTAAATATTTCGAAAGTTAATAAAAATGGAGGTACATTTCTGTGAGTACTAAGGGTGGTAGTTTGTGGCTTTTTACTCGCAGTTTCTAAAGCTACTTTATCTACATTATTTACATTATTTACAGGAAGGATTCCTTTATCGTGAGGATCAGGATTATTCTTAGTGGAATTCTTCTGAGGGACTTTGTTCTGAACAACCTTGCTACCGTTTGAATTACCATTTTTGCTATTCTTGGCGATGTTTTGTAACATTTTTTGTAACAAAAATGGAAATTTCAATAACTCATAAACAAAAATGTTAGCTCTTAAATTTTTAATATCTTCAACTAAATCATAATCTAAGTTGGGGTTTACATGACTCTGTTTAGTCTCAACTGGTTTAGATTTCTTTGGAGGCAAAGTCGAAGTGTTTTCAGAAGAAGGTTTCTTTGTTGTCTTACTCCTAGTATTGTAGGGATGGACTGTCTCGAAGTTAGCTTGAAAGATGCTATCCGAGAAGTGTCCAAAAATGTTTGGAGAAGATTCTTCTTCTTGAACTGTCTCTTGTTCAACAACCTCCTCAGGAATATCAAGAGGCATCAAGCTATCATGGGCTTCTAGAATTGTTTGAAGGGCGTATTGCAGACTTTCTAGATTAAGGCCTTCAGTATTCGGATTAGGTCGGTTGGTTGGGAAAGGCTTCCTGAACGAGGGCTTGTAAGGCCCTTTACACGAGGAAGCTTCTTCGGTCGTCCTTTTCAAGTCTATAACTTGATTTGATAGTTTTTGAACGACTTTAGTTAAGTTTTCTAAATCAGAGATTTCAGGTTGTGTTTTACTTTGAGTAGGTCTAGGGAGGATTTCGATCTTCTTCTTGGAAGAAGAACTAGTGTCTGTTTCGTTTCTAGAAGTGTCTTTTATACTAAGTATGTCTTTTTCAATCTGGTTGGCCTCTTCGAAGGCCTCTAACAACGTGGCTTTCTTAGATCATTTTACCCAAATGGCTATACTTTGATGTAAATCTTTAGTATAGTATGCTATGATAAGATTCTCGATAGACATTGAATCCGTAGGGATTCGGTTCTTAAGCATTAAGAATCTTTGATTAAAGTCTTTAATGTTTTCTTTTGGGTTTATTTTTAAGCTAGAAAGCTCCATAACCAGGACTTCCAGTGACTTATCATCTCCGAACTTTTCCAAAAAGAATGACTCAAACTTTTCCCAAGACACAATGGTATGGGGTTGCTGGGCAAAGTACCATGTAGATGCATTGCCCTCGAAAGTGTAGGGGGACAACCTACAGAATACGTCTTCATGCTTGACATTGTGGAGTCTAATGGCTAACATAAACTTTTTAATGTGATCTTCAACGATCTGTTTAGAGTCAGGATCAAACTTGGGAAGCCACTCCGAGCTCCAGGTATGGCTACCGCATCCTGGTCGAGCCAAGGTCTAGCAGGATTGTTCTAGTTGGCCATTGGTGTGGTCAGTGTGGAAGGATGAGAAGGGGAACTGCCTTTGTCATAGGAGTCTCCTCCCGAAAAATAAGGGGATGATGGAGGTGGTGAGGGTGGTATTCCAAATCCTCCTTCCGCAGGAGTGAGGATTGGATCTGTAGGGTTCACAGTGAGGTTAGTGCCTCCGAGTTGTTCTCTGATATCAGAGAAATCTAAAGGTTGGTCTAAAGGTCGATTTGGTTGCCTCAAACGGGCTAAGGCACTATGTGTTCTTATGAGAGATTGGCGGACGATCTCTTGTATGTCACCACCTGTAGGATTTGGGGTTGTTGGCTCAACTGTGATCCGCGGATCGTCATTTGATGTGGTTGTTGTTTGAGGGTGGATGTTGTCATTCAAATGACTTCTTGTCACTATAGGTGAGCGATTAGGTGGTGGAGGAGTCTTGCGACCACCTCGTGCCATTAATAAATTTCAGGCCCTCCTTCTAGTGCCATTTGTTGATGGGCAAATATTGATCGTCCGTCAACTGGAAGAGTGGATCCAGTCCGGGGTTGTCTAAATAACCCAAGCCGTTTGGGATGACCCACCCTGATGGGTTTAGCAGCTCCGTTAGCCGATCTAAGTCCTAAGAAAACAAAAGAAAACTACACTAAGTAACTAATCTCAATGAAAACAATAATTAAAGCAGACTAAATAACAAATCTAAAATACATATATACAATCTATTACCTAAATTATACAACTATAATTCTATAAAATTAAATGTTGAATTACCAATAGAATCAGATACAATTACAAATATACAATATTTACAGATTACAGATTTAAATGAAAACCTGCAAAAGTCATTTGTAATCTGTCCTAAGACACCGAAACTATTGTTTTTTTTTTATTTTTATAATTTTATGAGAAAGAAATTAAAAAAAAAAAAAGTTATCTAAGTTAAGCAACTAAAATAATAACTCTAGCTACAAATTTGAAATATACATATATCTATCTAAAATACTTATATTATACTAACAATTTAACTAACAAATAACAAATGACAATCTTACCTGAAGTAACGCTTCAGGTTTGTCCTGTATGCAGTAGTCGATTCAGTTGTTCGGTGGGTGGAAACCCGCACAATATTCTTCACAAACTTCTCGTAAACAAGAAGCAGTTGTGCTCTTCAAATATCAATGACAGGACAAACAAGACATAAAATATTACAACAATCTTATAATTTACGAATCATCATAGTCAGATAAATCCTTGTGCAAAATTTGTACATAACCATTCAATTAATGAAAAAGATAAACCTATATTCATTAAATTGAAATAGAGTAATTGTTTTATTTTTAAATAAGAGAGATCATATATGGACAACATATATCACATCAACATGCAATGAATCATCATAGCTAAAGTAGTCGATAATTAATTGCAAATTGATATGCAGAAAACTTGAAACAAAAGTTTGATATATTGAAAGCGAAAGCTGTTACAAGACATCAACTTTCATCCGAGTCGGTATCATAAATCCATAATCTGGTTCTCTCCATAGTGATGATGATGGGTTCATTACAAAAAATGACAAGTATTTAAAGACCTCCCACAGGGTAAAACATCCATGTTGGAATTATCAAAACAGTTTACAAAAATCTGGGGATAATATCCCAAATCTCTATTTCTGACTCAAGCTAACAACCTAAAACAAAACCATATCCAAAGTATCTCCTAAACTTCCACAACACGCCCAATTGATCATTGTAATTCGTATGCACCTGAAAGAAGACAAAAACAGACAAGTTTAGAGGATATTTTACTGATAAAATTGACAAAAATCTAATTCTTAAGACTAGCTACAGAATCTTGTGATTATGTAGCTAGTCTAATTTGAACACATAATCGCTTTAAAATCAATCCAAAACTTAAAGAATTATATTCAAACTATTAAACAAATATTTAATTGCTAATTGGAAACCAAACGAATCATTCAAATCAAAACTTCTATGCTAATTTGAAACAAACGAAATCATGGTCAACCGAAAGGTAATAGAGATACATGCACTCTATCCAACATTTGTTATCATCAATTTGGGGTAAACATAATTGCTTAGATAGTTCGAAAGCAATGAAATCATTTTCATGAACCCATTTCAATCGACACAAACTGTAACTGGATAAACAATCATTCATGCAATAGTTTATGTCGCCTCAGCCATTAACAAAATCGTTGTTGAATCACAATGAAATCAACATGATCATATTTCAAATTAATGGAACTATATCAAACATATACAAACGATCGCGCTAATCGTGGCACGCAACATTGTTTCAAAATCAAAACAGAGGAAATGAATCGAACCAGTTTGTGACCGACACAATCGTTATGTAAAATCGTATCAATCAACATAGTTGCACGATTTTAGCAAATAGATATTTTGCACAGGTCAAATGTAATCAAAATCCAAACAAGAATATTGATTCAATACAAAACAGAGTCGTTCCTGGTAAATCGAAGTCATCAGGGCTGTTTTGAGTCTATTAGAAACAAATGAAACTAATCAAAATCAAACCCAATTGATTATCCTAAATCAGTCGAACATAATTGTTTCAAAAACAAGCCAAACAGAATAAAAAACAAATCAATTGCTTATACTAAGCTGGGCATGACAAAAATCGCATAACCAAATCATATCTACATTTAATTTTAGCAAAATGAATCTACTGTACAAGATCCACAACATAACCATTTTTTATGATCAAACTATAACAAAATCATTTCGAATGTATTAAAATGAACAGAGCTAATTGAAAACAATTTCAATCAATTAAATTAATTCAACCAAACTTACAAAGAAAAATTGATGTTAAAACACATACCTGGGCAACTCAGTCATGATAATCTTGAATTGACAAAGGTTGTTGCCGCTTCGACATTCCTGAAGACAATCGAATCGATGTTTTTTTGTTTCTTTTCACCAGCTTGTAACCTGTAATTCTCCTTCACCAACACTGTCACATGTTCTTCTAATGATTTGATCTTTGATTGCAACAGGGGAACGTCGGTGTAATAATTCTCTACCGAAGCGTTACATTGAACACATGATGTTTTCTCGGGCTTCGGTATCATAGGCGAGGGTTTGTTTAAGTCAGTAGGGGTTTCCTTGTGTATCTTGATTTTCGGGGAGTTAGGGTTGTTTTTTAGGCACGGGGGTAAATTAGAGAAATAATCATAGGGTTTCGTAGAGCATAGGCCATGAGAATAGGGGTACTCTTCAGCTAGGAAACGCTCGATATCGGAGTCTGAGTCCTCGCTCAACACTATGGGATTTTGGTCGATGTTCTGTTTAGGTTTGTTCTGGGCAAGTCTTGATATCAAACGAGCATTTTTCTTCCCCCTTCTGTCGACAGTAGTATCACTGCTGTCTTTCTTCCTCCAAAGTATTTTGATAGCCTTAATATCATCCTTAGCACACGGGTTAACCAAGGCATCAAGTAGGTCCAAGTCGGGGCAAACTGAGGGTTTGACAGGGGGTAGAAGGATATGGAGTGGCACAGCTGGTCTAGCCAAAGTCTCACTGACCACAACCTCGTTGATTTGAGCAGAATCTGGATTAGCAAAGCCATTTCTAGATAGAAAGGATTTCCAATTATCGCCACTAAGGTTTAAATGGTGGATGATAATGAGTCTAATCAAGCCCTGATGAAAAAGTATTCTATCAGCCTTCTCGCGCTTGAATCTCTTAGACATCTTGTAAAGACTACGCAAGAATTAATGTGGCATGTTCAAAGGATAGCCTATGAAATTCATCAATAACCAGAGGTGATACAGAAATACCAAGCCATACCGACCTTCACAGGTCACAAACTGTTTAACAATTACCAAAAGATCGTGCCACTTGGGTTTGAGGGTAGAAATAGGCATACCTTTATCACAGGAAACAACCTTCCTTGATATGAATAGTAAATGCCACGACACCTCGTCGACTTTGGAGTTTTTAAACCATATTTGGCCTGTAGTTTCTAGTCCTGTAGCAGAGCTTATGAATTCTTCATTCAGCTCGAGTTGTATGTCATCGATTTTATCCCTGCACCCATCAAAGGTGAGGGTGAATTGTTTGGCAACCGAAAGATTGAAACCCTCGAACCTCTGTATAAACACCAGCCAACCACTGTTTTCTAAGTCCTTACGGGCATTATCGAATAGCAACAGAGTTTGGCTACCATTTGGCTCTATGCGCACCACTAGTGCCATAGACAGGAGCACACGGTGAGCAGGGTTTCACGGGTAAGGGTTCAAACAGAGTACACGCAGGGTTGATAACCCACAGGCTCTCCCGAAAACCAGCAGAGGTGACCCGGGATAGGGGGGAAAACATTAATGACATAATGTACGAAGGTGGTGGAGCTAGCTCAGCCCATGCAAAACAATCATTTCCCACAGTACAATCGTCAGCGCATATAACTATTCAACAATTACTATCGCATATGTTAAAAACCATGCCATTCAATCAATCAATGAAATCTATGGTAAATCGACCAAACATTTGCACAAGCAATAGTTTTAGCATAGTTTTAAAACCAAAATAATGATTTGAAATTACCACCAAGGGTTCGATCATGTATGAAATGATTTATATCAAGGGTCTAACCACAACATCAATGTTTTCATGAAACCAATGTGTAAAAGAAATCAATGAAAGAACATAGAAATCAAACCACCAATGCATCACAAAATTGATCATAAGAATATCATCACAGTCTTGTAAAAAACGAAGTCATATTAACAATTAAAAAATGCCAAATGAGTAAAGATCTTGGAGTCTTGCCAATTGTGCTACTATAATCAAATTGGAAACGCAATGAACACATAGAAAAGAGTAACCAAAATAATCCAGTGACGATTTTAATGTGACTTTGAAAACAAAGTCTTCACGCTTGCAGTCGTGAAAACGAGAACAAAGGTAAGTGTGAGAACAGACGAAATAATAGTGTCGTTTTATTGAAAATATTGCGATGAAAATCAAGGGTTGAAAAACACTGGTGTAGGCATCTTATAAGGACATTAGAAAAATGTGAATTGGCTACCAACAGTATCCCATACCAAACCCAAATAAATGTTCGACCTTTGCATCAGCTCTCAAATACTTCTTCTACATTCATCTAAACCAAAGAAGAAACTAGTCACTTTGCTCAGCTCAAAGACGCCCTCTGCTCATCCCCTGTTTTACATCTGCCAAACCTATCCCAACCCTTTGAGATTGAGTCTGACACCTCACAATATGCTATTGGTGCCATACTTAAACATGGAGGAAAAACCATTGTTTACCACTCTGAAACCCTGTCTGAGGTAAAGAAAAATTATAGTACCTATGACAAGGAATTTTATAGTATGGTGCAAGCACTCAAACAATGGAGGCATTATTTTTTGGGTAAAGAAGCCATTCTACATACCGACCACCACCCTTTTATTTTCATGAACTCTCATTCGAAGATTTAGGAACAAAGGCACCTTAAATGGGCCTCCTACATTCAACAATTTCACTTAGTCATCAGATACAAGAAAGGAACTTCTCATAAAATGGTTGTTTTTCTAAGTCGACCTCCCACTCCAGTTATTTCCATTCTATAAGTACGTTGTGTTACTTATGACACATGGAAAGATCAATATGCTACTGACACCGACTTTCAAGAGATTTGGGAAGATTTGCAAAGCTCCACAATGATCAATCAAACCCCCTTCCTAGACTACACTATTTAGGATGGGTGGCTGTATAAGTTGAATTTGTTATGCGTTCCACACTTAGAAGACCGTCTCTTGATCATCAAGGAAGCGCATGCTTTAGCCTATGGGGGCCACTTTGGGACCACAAATACCACCCAACATATGGAACGCCATTTTCATTGGCCTTCCATGTAGCCTCAAGTTGAAAAATTTATCATATCTTGTGCCTTATTCTCACAATCCAAGCCATCCAACTGGAAGCATGGGTTGTATCAACCACTTCCGCTTCCTTCTCGACCTTGGGAGTCAATATCAATGGACTTCCTAAGTAGACTTCCAACAACCCAAAATAAATATGATGTAATCTGGGTAGTGGTAAGCCACTTCCGCAAAATGGCACTTTTTATCCCATGCACAAAGACTACTAGAGCAACGCAAACAGTGGAACTCTATTTCCATCATATCTGGCCCCATTTTGTCCTCCCAAGAAGTATCATCTTAGATAGATATTCTCTCTTCCTCAGTACATTTTGGAAGACCATATGGGAGCTATTGGGGTGCCAACTCAAGTTTTCTACTGCATTCCATCCTCAAATGGATGGCCAAACTGAGGTCGTCAACAAAGTCTTGGTTCATGCTCTCTGAACTCACTTTGGGCACAAAAAACAATGGGACAATTACTTACATTCTCCAGCATAGCTACAAAATCTCCAACCGAGCTTCCACTCACTTGGGCTCCTCAAGGTATCTTCCATCAACAATAGGAACAATTGTTAGCTCAACGATTTCTCCAACAAATTTCACATTGCCACCGTGCAATCACATCAACACTCAAAGCAACACAAAATCATGCCAAGAAGTGCCATGACAAACACAGAACCTTCATGGCCTTTCAACCAGGGGATCAAGTCTAGTTACACTTGGATAAGAAGTGCTTCAAAGGCCACCATCACAAGATTCTGCCAATCAGATATGGTCTGTATACAATACTCGACAAGATTGGAGAAAATTCATATAGGTTGGATCTGCCACCACAACTGGGAATCCACAATGTCATTAATGTAAATCACTTAAAAAATTTTGAGCCTTCCCTCTTGGAAGAACCAATCGCCATCATTCATCAAGTGGACAACATTTCTTATTTCCAACTCCCATTGGCCAAAGACACTATACTGGACACTCGAAGTCACTCTACGAGACACCAAACTTACACTTCATATATGGTAGCCCGCCAAGGCCAAACTCCAGCTCATGCAAAGTGGATCAGAACTAATGTATTGAACAACAAGTTTTTGCATCTTCTCATGGAAGCCGGGACACTTCCAAATCTAAATTGGGAGGAATTGGACCAAGGAGGCCACCTAGGGGAATTCCCACCTAGGGCACACAAGTCAATCACCTAGGCGCAACACTTCTAAACCTTTTGATGAGGAATTAAATATATGTAAAATAAATGGTTCCCTTGGTATATAAGGTGAAAGGGGACTAAAATAAATCATTCTTACCTTTCCTTCTGAAGCTATGTGTCTTGATTGTTTTCTTTTCTAAGTTTGCATTTTACATTCACGACAATTTTGTTTTTAGGGTTTTTGAAGAATAACCAGTGCACCTTCCTTCATGGTTGCCTCCCAGTGACTCTGTTTTCCATGATTCTACATTTGAGAGGAATATTATCTCATTAGTTAGCCACTCTCTCAGGGAGAAAATCATTTCCTTTGTGTTTTTTGAGGCAGAAGAGAGGGTGCACCAACTGGGGTTTGTGCCCTTGTTGGTTTATTCTTTGTGGGGATGAAGTGAGTGCGCCCTCTCTTATGGCTACACTGGGATTCTCCCAATAATCCCCGGAGGTCACTCTGAGATCGCCAAAACCTCTTGGCCAATCTAGGGTCTCCCCAATCTAGATCCCTATTTTCTTGGTCACCCAAACTAATGGTGTGCCCATGTTCAGATTTGCATCCGTGAGGAGTTTTTTTGGTCAGAAGCCGAGCTATGGCTTGCATGGTCACCTTCTCCTATAGATCTCCTTCTTGGGAAGATCAATCCTCTTGATATAGACTTTAATGTTAGGACTGCAACTAAAAAAGCTACTCTTTTAAGAGATGACTCCAACCATAATATTTTATGGCTAGATGAGGACCTTTTTTTATCTAATAGATACAAAATAATCTCTTAAGACCTAATTGAGAATTCATTTGGTATTGAATTGGTTAAGCTCTGCAACTCTCAAGACCTAATAATTTTCAATGGAGTAATGAAGTGGCCAAACTCCAACCAAATGACATGTATTCATGGGCTAGGTAGTAGTGTTGTAAATTATGTGATATGTGATATCCCCATTTCCAACCAAATAGCAACTTTTGACCTTTTAAATGACCATGAGCTTGAATCTGATCATAAACCTTTAGCCCTAAATCTAAAACTTTCCATGCATAGGAGCACCATTGAAGAGAATTATGATAATCAAAGGAATTTTCACTTTGACAAAAGTAAAGTTGACATTTTCTTAAAGGATTTAAATAGCAAATTAAACATCCTAACTTATAAGGACAACATTGAAGAACTCTATCACAATTTTACAACTACTCTTTCCACTTCTATTAACAAGTTCTCTTTCGAGGTGTCCTATAAAAAGAATAACAGAACAACCAACCCCTTGTATGATAA
>ML777984.1:1078710-1109187 GCA_009831015.1 Picea engelmannii | reverse complement strand
CTTCACAAGTTTTGTTTTTACTGTAAAGTGAAATTCTAAATAAAAAAAATACTTTTATATGTCGGAAGTTGAATAACTTGTGAAAATACAGTTTTTTTTGTCATAAAACAAGCAAAACTGTAACCCACCTTCATGATTTCACCATAATCCATTGTTGCACTATAAGAAGCCTATTTCAATGCCATAATGTGACAAACGAAAAACCTTCATTGTAATTTGATAAGTTGATAACCTTATGATGTCATGTGACAAATAAAAGTTGATGTCACAATGTGACAAACAAAACCTAATGTTGCAATGTGATGAACAAAACATGATAAGCATTGCAATGTAGTAGTGTCATAGTAAACTATGGTTAAACATAATCAACATGGCCCGCCATAATCATCTCCACATGGTAAACCAAGGTCAATCAAGAGCATGGTCAACCATAATAAAGCCGAGTCAACCATAGTCAACCATGGTATTTGTCAACCACAGTCACCCATGGTGAATGACGACCACGATCAACCATAGTCAACCTTTCCTCCAGAAAGACAACCAAGGTCTACCAATGTTAACCATGGTCACAACCAACCATAAGAAACCATGGTCATGGTCAATCATAATCTACCAGGGTAATTGTCAATTAATATATTAATGTATTAGTACTTTAATAATGTATTATTAATGTATTACTATAATAATGTATTTATTAAGGTACTAATACTTTAATAATGTAGTTATTTATGTATTATTACTTTAATCATGTATTATTAATGTATTAATAATTTAATATGTTGCATTATACATTAATGTATTAATACTTTAATAATATATTACTAACCTCATTAAGTTCAATGCATTAATACATTATTAATGTATTTCTTTATGAGTGTATTAATACTTTATTAATGCATTTAATCTATTTTTTTTACTATAATAATGTACTATTAATGTGTTTCTTTATTAGTGTATTAATACTTTGGCAATGTATTAATTACTATTGTATAAATGTTTTATTAATTAATACATTACATTCATTAATGTAAATTAATATTTTAATTAATATCTTACATTAACATAATAATATATATATATATATTTGTAAGTAAAAAGATGGAACCTATTATATTACCATAAACAGAATACATAAGTTGTTGGTGATGCCAGCTGTCTTGCCTGAGTAGGAAACCGGGACAACTGAGCATCCCTGGCCATTTGTCACCGAGTTCTCAAAATTAACAAAATTGACAGTGCTACGTCCTGCCCGAAGGAAACCAGGACTAACAGTCGTGAGCATGAAACTGGTTATCCTGACTAGTTCTAAGAAAAAATGATAGCTAGCTAGCCCAAGGCCTAAATTATAGAAACAAAAACAAAGTCTAGTTCTGAGCATTATGTAACCTTTGAACCGGCATGCTTGTCCTCATCCTTGGATTGCCTCCATCCTACTGGGAAAGAATAGGCCTGCACGCAAGTCGGATATTTTTTCTTTGGTAGAGTTCTGGAATGTGTTGCAAAGAGCATGTCAAGTCTCTGGTCCATTCACGCAAGGCGGAAGATCTGGTCCTCCAACATATTTCTCATCTCAAAGACGATCTGATTGAGGTATCCCCAGTCGACTGAAGGTGGCTGCTCTGGGCGATGGTTGTCGATTACCCCCTCAAGGGTGGTCACTTCTGCTTCCTGGTTCATGTGCCATTGTCGTGTGTGTGCTTGCACCTCCACTTCCCTGGTAGGTTCAGGAGGAACCTCCTCTTCCACATAGCAGGGGGAGTAAGGCGTGCCTGAGCTGGTGGCATGAGGGCCGAGCATAGTGCTTGCAGGCGGTGGCTTACTATCCGGACCAAAGTTCGGGCGCGGATTCCATTTGTCCGGCACTATAAAAAAAGTGTGCTCAGAAGGGCTTTCCAAGCCTCCTTTCGGGATGACTTCCTCCACGTAAGCCATTGGAGGCGTGCGTGGTCTGTTTCTTCTTCTCTTAGCTTCCATTTCCATGGCTTTCTCAAAGTTCTCCTTTCTCTTGTGCCGTGACTCTGCCGTGTACTAGGCATCTCCCCTTCGCGGCTTTCCTCTCACTCGGGGCATGGTGGGGGTTTGGTGAATTGCCTGGGTCCTTTCGTGAAAGGTCGTTCTGCTCCTGAGTGCTGGCGAGGTCGCCGGGTGCTGCCACTATTCCAGGGAAACGAGGGAGAGGCTGCTACAATTCGGCTTCTCCAGTGGAACGGAGGTTGCAAGGAGCGATTGGCTCTTTGTTTTGACGGCTTGGACAATGAGAGTGAGTGCTAAAATGATCACCATATCCATTAAATTCTGCTGGATAGTGCGCTGATGGTGGGTACCCTTCCCTTGCGCGAGGGGCCTCGTCGTTTGAATGCGCCTGCTCCTGCTCATGGTGAGTTATGGTCAGAGGTGATGTGGGCCAGTGGATGCATTAATGTTACGTCCCGGCTCGATCTCGCATGGCACTATTGCGTCCCGTGTCACCCCATCCGAGGAATGAAGATCATTAGTGGCTAAGGTTTGACACCAAGTGAGGATCTCTGGAGCTGGTGAGATGTGGGCTTCCCAGCAGAAGTGTTCCTCACCTGTTTGAACTGCTTCATTTGCTAGGCGATATGCCACTTTGTTTGCGTCCCGTTTCACGTGGGAGGTAGTGATGCTGAGATGCGATTGTAGGAGGTGGCTGAAGTCTACGAGTAGGCCATAGAGTCTCCATCTTGGAGAGATTTTGGCAGGGTCGCATCCGTGGAGGATTCTGGTGGCTAGCCTTATGATGATTTGCGAGTCTCCTTCCAATATTATCCTTTGGTTGCCTTTGTCAATGGCTATTTGGAGACCTCGCAGGAGTCCTGTTAGCTCAGCTACATTGTTGGTTGTGTCTCCAAGGAATCTCGCTTCCAGACCAAGGATTTCACCACTGGAGTTTCTGAGCACTGCCCCATATCATGCTGATCCCGGGTTGCCTTTGGAGGCTCCATCAAAATTTACTTTGATGAAATGTGCTGGAGGGGGGGTCCAGTTGATGGGACTGGTTGGTTGTCCCGTATGGCTCCTTGGTTTCAGTTGGTTGTTTAGAATGGGCTGCTAGTTTTGAAGAGTGCTTTGTTCCTTTGGGGTGCACTACAGATCTTCCTCTATCCAAGACTTGCTCCTGATTGTTTCTTTTATTAGGGATCTGATTTTCTCCCATGTGGTTTCTGGGAGGGATGATTGAGAGTGGAAAATTCGCTTGTTTCATTCCTTCCAAATTTGCCAGAGGGTGAATCCCGGCAAAAGTTGCCATATGAGATTTAGAATGGGGTTGTTATAGGAACTGTTATCCCAATTCTCAATTGTGCAATTGATGCTGCTTCGATTTCGGTTGGATTTGCGCATTAGTTGTGCTCCATAGTCCCAAATCTATTGGCTATAGTGACATCCGTTGAAGAGGTGTTATTTAGTTTGCTCCTGTTGATAGCATAGAACATATAGGGAGGGTCCGATGAAGCCTCTCTTTCTTAGGTTGTCCCACGTTAAGGCTCAGTTGTGCGCCACTAGCCACAAAAAGGTGGATGCCTTGGACCAGAGAGCAGAATTCCAAACTTTGCTCCAAATATGCTTCTTTTTTAATTCCTGTTGGTTTCCTTGCAATAAGTAAGCTTCTTTGGTAGTGAATATGTCGGCTGTGGAGTATCCTCACCTTAGGATGTCTGGTCCCTCTCGATAAGGTATTTTTCTGTGGATGGCTTGAGATTGCCAGCTCTGCAGATTGAGAGTGTCTAGGGTCCCAAGCTCTTGATTTGAGATCTTCCATCGGCACCATTGTTGCTGCGGAGTTTGTGGTTTCCAGAAATCCTTAACCTTTAAGGAGGTGTTCTGGTGGAGGGCTCTTTTGAGGTCAGATAGCTCTTCCATTGCGTCCAATGGTTTAAGTTGCTGCCAAGAGTCTTGTCAGAATAGGGCACTTCCTCTGTCTCTTAACTCCCAGAAGGCGTGGTTCTGAACGAGTGTGCGATTTTTCCAAGCTCTGTTACAGATGTTAGAGCCTTGTATGTGGTTGTTGTGGCGGATTAGCTGATCTTCCAATGTGACGGGGGCATATTTTCTTTTCCACAGTTGTGCCCAGGTAGCTGTTGGATTTTTCAGCCACGTCCACCAGATTTTAGCTCCCATTACTTGATTCAGTTTCCCTGGATCTCGGAGCCCCGGTCCGCCTTGAATTTTTGGCGTGCAGAGCCTATCCCAGTTGACTAAAGCCCATTTCTTGTTTGGTTGATGACCGTGCCAGAGAAAGTTTCGCTGCAAATTTTTGATGGCTCTGATGACTTTCTTGGGAGTCGCCAGAGCGGTGAAGAGATAGGTGGGTAAAGCTTGCAAAACAGATTTGAGGAGAACCAGTCGAGAGGTAATATTGAGGGGTTTGAAGGTCCAGTTGCGTAGCCTGTTGGAAATGGAGAGGAGAAGGTTGTCCCAGGAGATGGAGGTAGTCGTCGCTCCAGTGAGTGGAACTCTAAGATAGTTGGATGGAAGGGAGCTCCTGGGTATCCCCAGAAGTCTGGAAACATGACGTTGGATAGAGGGCGGGGTATTGAAGAGGTAAAGCTTGGATTTTTCCAAGTTGAGTGACATGCCTGAGGCTTCAGTGAAGTCTGAGAGGATGGAATTGATCTTAGTAGCTTCCTGGGCTGTAGGAGAGTTCAGGAGGAGGGTGTCATCCACGAATTGACTCTGTGAGGGTGCAGGTTGAATGTTGTGCAGAGGTAGGCCTTTAAAGGAGCCTTCATTTACTTCTTCTTTGATATAACATCCCAAGCCTTCCGCTAAGAGTACAAATAGAAAAGGGGATAGGGGGTCCCCCTGTCGGATTCCTCTGGAAGGCAAAAAAGGTTTGGATGGTACGCCATTGACGAGAATGGAGAAGAAGGTGGAGGAGGTGAGATTCATGACCCAGTTTACCCAACACTGATTGAAGCCGAAGGAGTCTAGGACAACTCTAATATACTGCCAGCTGGCTCAGTCGAAAGCTTTTGAAAGGTCGAGTTTGATTAGCATACCTGGATTTCTTGAAGTCTTGAGGGAGTGTATGATCTCATGGGCCAGGATGACACTATCCATGATTTTTCTTCCTTCTACATACCCTGACTGCTCCTTGGAGATGACGAATGGCAGGATGGGCTTGAGTCGAGTGGCTATGACCTTCGTTATAATTTTGTATATGACATTGCACAGGGCTATAGGTCTGAATTGTTTCGGGTTGGTGACTCATTCTTCTTTTGGAATGAGGGTGAGGAAGGTGGCGTTGAGAGCTGGTAGGACCAGGCCAGAAGCTCTTGACTCCTCTACCACTTCCCACATTTCCTGTTTGACTAAATCCCAGCAGTCGTGGAAAAAATCCATGGTGAACCCGTCCGGGCCGGGGGCTTTTCCCAGGGGCATGGTTTTTACTGCTTGGTCGACCTCTTCTTGGGTAATGGGTCGAGTTAAAGCTGCATTTTTCTCTGGGGTAACCAGTGATGGTATGTGCCCGATTACTTTTCTTATTGCTTCCATTCTGTCCTTCTTCGGTTCCGTTAGAAGGTCTTGGTAGTAATTGAGTAGCTCCTCCTCAATTTTGGAGTGTTCCCTGGTTAAGTTGCCCTGACTTTCCTCTAGGTGAGTGATCCTATTGACATGTTGTCTATGCATCATGGCTCTATGGAAAAAATTTGTGTTCTTTTCCCCTTCTTTAAGCCACTGCACTCTAGATTTTTGCTTCCATAAGATTTCCTCTTGCTTCCTTCGTTCTTCTAGTTGTTCCTGGAGCTGCTCCTCCTCCTTCATTAGTTCTATGGTTCTAGATCCGGAAATGAAAATTTTTTGAATCTCCCCCAGCCTGCTTTCTATGGTCCTTATACTTAGAAGTATATTGCCGAAGTTGTTTTTGTTCCATTGTTTTATCTTTTGCTTGAAATTTTTAAGGCGTTGTTGAAATTTGTACATGCAGGAGCCATGATCTATTTCCGCTTGCTCCCACTAGGATTTAGCTAGCTGTTGGAAGTCCGAGTGCGATAGCCAAAATTTCTCGAAGCGAAAAGGCTTGTATCTGGGAGGCTCTCCCATGTCTAGCTGCAGAGCCAGGAGCCAATGGTCTGAGCTTGCTTTTGGTAAAATGAGGCTTTCCAGATGAGAGCCTGATTCCATAATTTCTTCGGTTACCAAGAAGCGGTCTAGTCGACAAGCAATATGTTGATTACATGATCTATGATTGGACCAAGTGAAAGTACCATTGCTATTTTCTATATCTACTAATTTTAGATGATCAATGAGAGCTTTGCACTTACCACTGTCTTGCTCGAGTTTTTTGATACCTCCAGTTTTCTCCTCCAGTGTCACGATCATGTTGAAGTCGCCTCCTAAGATCCAGTTTGGGGTTGTTTCGAAGGTCTTAATCAGCTCGAGCCGCTCCATAAATTTGTCTTTTTCCTGGCTACTATGAGGCCCGTAGACATTGGTGATGGCTCCTTCCTGATTCGTGCCAATGACTGCGAAGTGAGCGGTTATTGTGCCTATTGTTGTAAAAGGTTTGCTGATAGTTATATTGGATGGGTTCCATAAGATGGCAAGGCCGCCTGAGGCTCCTATGGATTCTGTTGTTATGGAGGTACATTCTCACCATATGCACTGAAAGATTGTTACAGCCTCTCCTCCTCGGCATTTAGTCTTCTGGAGCAGCATAATATCTGGTTTCTCTGCTATGAAGCAATCACAGAGGATCCTTTGTTTGGATCTACCATTCAGTCCTCTGATATTCTAGGTGATGATCTTCATCATTAAGAGGGAGGTGTTGAGTGGAGGTATCCCTCCAAGAGCTTATGTATCTGACCTGAGTTTATCATAAGGTTGTTTGCTTCCTTGATCAGTTGGTGTGCAGTTTTCTGTCCCCGTCTTTTGTTTTCGTGAAGGAATCTCTTCGAGCCAGAGCTGGAGTCTGTTGCTATGCCTAGGCGTGCTGTGGATCCCGCTGAGGAATTGAGAAATACCTTGTGTACTTTGTGTATTTGTTCTTCAGGGAGGGTCTGCAGGTCCTTTTGGTTCAAAGCTTCCTCTAGCTTTTCCAGATCTATCCCTGCTAGATCTCGATCATCCAGCATCATTGGGGTATCCCCATATCCTTCTCCTCTTTTGTCCATGTGGGTTTCACAGGTTTGGGGAGAGGGGTTGGGATTTGGGCATTTTTTTTTGCGGCTGTTGAGGATCCTTATGCGGGTCCTGAATTTCCTCATCTTCTGGTAGCTGATCCAAAATCTCATAAGAGTTTTTGGTGGCGATTTTTTGTCTGGATTCTGGGGTCTGCTTCTTTGATGGGTTTCTTCTTTTTGATGTGACTGTGGTGAAGCCATCTTTTTGCATGGTTTTGCTTGCTTTTGTAGCTTGTTTGATGAGAGGGCAATCTCGGTAGAGGTGGTCGTGCTCATGGCACCTTTCGCATCTAAATGGTATATGCTCATAGTCCAGAGTTTGTTGTCAGTCCTCATCCTAGTACTCAAGGGTTATCGCTCCTGGGAGTGCTTTGGAGATGTTCATATACACACAGATCCTAGCATACGAGGTATATTTTCACTGTCTTCAGGCTTCTGAAGCTTTGACATATTGCCCTAGGGTATTTCCTATGCCCATTAGAATCTCTTCAAACCAAAACTCTTGTGGCAAGGAGTACAGGTGTATCCATACAAGGGCCATGGTGAAATATTCTTTATCAAGGCTAAATCTTTCAGTCCAGAACCGTAGAAACAGCCCTGCCGAGTTGAAGAAGTACGGCCCATTTTCAAAGATCCTGTCTTTGTCCTCTAGATTGTATAAAATGATTGTGAAGAAACCCTTGGAACTGATTTGGAGCTCGTAGTCCCCCTTGGGATTCCACCAGTGTTTTATCCATTCGTTGAGGTCCCTTTCTGCTGGCCAAAGACCCTGAAATTTGACAATGAGGGCGTGCTCTCTCATAAATTGTGTATGCTCGCCAACTCGGGTTGAGTTGATGAGGTATCTCGGTGGTTTCTCCATTTGTGGGATTCATTTGCCTGGTTCCGAGCTCCGTGGTGGCTTTGGTTGAGAGGTTCCTTCTTTTGTTTCCATTTTCATTCTGAGGCTTTGTTCCCTCGCTAGGAGTTGCTCTCGTACCTACGGTGGCGGCTCAAAGGTAGGTCATGTTGCTCTGGTTCCGGGTCTATCATTGGCCGCAACATTGCGGTATGAGGGGGGTTTCCCCCCCTCCTTTGCGCCCATGTCGTTGTAGCAGTGGGAGCTGAATGGTTGGAAATGGCGCTGGTTAATCTTCGCTCTGAGATTCTTTGTCTGGTCGTCGGCAGTCTACACTACGAAAGGGCTAGGGTTTTGCAGCATCTCGTTTCGCTCTGTTTGAGAGATAGCCCTTAACATAATAATATATTACTATAATATTAATGCATTATTTTATTAGTGTATTACTAAGTTTTTAATGTTTTAATAATTTAGTAATGTATTTATTAAAAATGTATTAATATTTTAATACTTTAATATGTTACATAATACATTAATCTATTAATACTTTAATTTATATATTATAATAATATAATAATTTTTTGTTAATGTATTAGTACTTTAATAATGTTTTACTAAATAAGTTAGTGTCAATGAATTACTATTGTATTAATGTATTACTTTATTAGTGTTTAATACTTTATTAATGTATTAATACATTAATAAGTATTTTATAAAAATGTATTAATATTTTAATAATGTTTTATTAATGTATTAATATTTTAATATGTTATATAATAGATTAATTTATTAACATTTTAGTTTATACATTACAAAATTCTAAAGAACCACAAGTAATCTCTTAGTCTTTTAAGGTATGATATACTAATTCGGTCTTAGTGGACATTAATCATCATCATCATCATCATCATCATCATCAATACATTAATGTATTAATAATGGTACATTACATTATTGATGTATTTGATGTATTATTAATGTACTACTTTATTAGTGTCTTAATACTTTAGAAATATATTAATTAATAATGTATTAACTAATTACTACATTACATTATTATTGTATTAATCAATTAATAAGTTAATATAAATTATTAATTTAATTTATATATTATTATTATATTCTACATTAATAGATAATTAATTTATATACATTAATGTATTGCATTAATATATTATTATTATTATATATTACATTAATCTAATAATTAATTAATACATAATTTAATTATGTATTAAAATATTAATGATGTTTTAGAAGTCATGTCTATAGTCAACTAGCAACAACCACTTTTTAGAAGTGGAAATATAACCCCGATGAAGATATATGAACCACTTTTATAAAATGATTATTACTACTTAATAATGCATTTATTACATATTTATAAAATTGGTGAATTCTAAATACTAAACAGGTTACACTATACAAAATAAAATGTATAATGAAGTTGTCATATTCTTAATCATTATTTGTAAAAATCTAATAAATTATATATATTTATATAATATTATATATACAAATATCATATATATTCACGGTTTGAATTGAAATATATCTACACATATTTCACACGAGATTTTAGTTAGCAGATCTTGGTGACGTAGTTTAAGAAACAGTCTTAATTGATACAG
Organism: Picea engelmannii; assembly: GCA_009831015.1. NCBI lineage: Eukaryota > Viridiplantae > Streptophyta > Pinopsida > Pinales > Pinaceae > Picea > Picea engelmannii. Next base: position 1,099,576 of record ML777984.1, on the reverse strand, counting down.
CTTGGAATAATTTAGGTCAAAATTACAGTTTCATATTATGCTTTATTGCGGAAAACAAGAGGCAGTGGTGGTTAAACATGGAAGGAAGTAGCCTCTGGTCGAAAACTTTAGCGGGAAGCAAGTGCCGCAGAAGACGCTTCCCACAATCGTGATGGAGGAGTTTTTCTTCTGATCCGCAGCATCGTTGCGTTTGAATGATATAGAGATCAGTAATATGACTGCCACAAGTCAAAATTCACAAGTCAAAATTTGCAATTCATAGAGATCATTAATATGATTGCCACAAGTCAAAATTTGCAATTCATGGAGCTCAAGAATGAATAAGATGGCTTGGAGAAGTTATTTAGAGATACATAAGCACAACACAGAGCTCGTTTGGATCATATAATAATAATTAGAGTGAACAAGAGCTTGTGATCTGCACCACACAGTGATCGACAAGTACTCCAAGTCGCTGGCGCACACTCATATTTTAACACTTCTGTCCGTTGTCGGATAGTATGAGGTCAGGTCTTCATCACATTAGGTGACGACATGGCCCACAAAAGGCCAGAGATTCAAACCAGATTATATTATAGATTTTTACGTTTGATAATTGAGACTGTCTGGTTTCTGTTTTTAAGATAATCTTATAAATTTTAACATTGTTGCAAAATTACAGTTAATAATAGACACGTAGTTTGTGGTTGCAGCGCTTTTCAAAATAAAATTCCTGACTTGTGATGGAAAAGGTAATTTGCATTTGACATAGTGATCTTCGCAGTACAGATTCTGGAGTGGGCCGTCTCAAAATGTGTGAGAATTTGAACTTTGGATGTCATTTTTCACGAGATGTTACGAATTTTGTATCGTCTGTACTATTATCGGTTGTTGCAACTTTGCCCTCCATCAGTCCAGATTCGGTTTTATGAGAAATCTAAAAGCTACACGTCTTGAGATTCGATCCCGTGCCGACGAAAAAGTAAAGTTTAAGAGTGAGTTTGAAGTCAAATCAGAGGTACAAGCCTTTGTATCACATGAGAACAGCTAATAATGAGTGATTGTGAAGCTTTTCTTGGGCGATGATAATAAGGAGTGATTGTGAAGCTTTTCTTGGGGATGTATGAGGCGTATTCATATGGGTTTATTATATATATATATATATTTTTAAACTTTGTTTTATAATTTTCGGAATATTAGATGGTTAAATAGACAAAAATATTATTCAAGCTGTTATTTCAATTATGTATATACGCCTTATTATATTTTGTTATTTCAATTATTTATATTTTTTAATCATATTTTAATTAAATGAAATTCTAAATTTTATTTTCATAAATAATTATAATATGCTTGAGTGTTTTTTATATAGTGTATCGAAACTATTATCTATACATTTATTATATTTTCAGATTACAATTTGTAAATCACAAATTTCATATTCTTTATCTTTCATACATAAATATAATATATGTTTTCTTATAATATATTGTATTCAGACATTTAAAGAACTCTTAATGATTACAATTTGTAAATCACAAATTTCATATTCTTTATCTTTCATACATAAATATAATATGTGTTTTCTTATAATATATTGTATTCAGACATTTAAAGAACTCTTAATGATTACAATTTGTAAATCACAAGTTTCATATTCTTTATCTTTCATACATAAATATAATATGTGTTTTCTTATACTATATTGTATTTCAGACATTTAAAGAACTCTAACTGTATAAGTACTAGTTAAACTTCTCACTCATTCCAAAGGTTTGATAGATTTGTGGATGATGCCCAGGTATTTTAGGATGTATTGTTGGATGAAAAAATAAATGACATGTTTAAACATTAGTTAAAATTTTCACTTATTCAAAGGTCAATGTCTAAGTAGCTATAGTCATCGCATGATACTTTAATATAAAAACAATAATGTTGACAATTTCAAATATATTCTTAATAAAAAAAAAATTAAAAAGAGAAAGAGTTATAGTAATTAAAATTTTCACTTATTCCAAATTGTTTGATAAGATAAGATAATAAAGGTCAATGTGTAAGTAGCAATCATACTTTTATATAAAAACAATAATGTTGATAATTTCAAATATATTATTAATAAAAAAGAAAAATTTAAAAAGAGAAAGAGTTAGAGTAATTTTTAATTTTCCAATTTAATAAAAACTTGAAAAACATATTTTTTATAAATTTTAAAATATTAATAATAATAAAATAATATTTTTAATTAAAAAATAATTTATAGTACAATTATTTTGAATTTAAATTTAACAAAAATATAAAAACAATAATTTTGATTATATTTAATATATTTTTGATAGAATAGTTCTTCCTTGTGTCACTTATGTGAAACAGAGGAGGAAACTCAAAACCATCTCCTCAATCTATTCTCATAGAGTTTGTGTATTTGGGATCACACTGCTAGCATCATGAGAACCACAAACACAAACTATACAAGCATTTGGGAGACAATCGAGGGATGGAGAGATTCAATTTTTCAATCCCCCATTTTAAATAGAGTCTAGCAGCTTCTACTGAGCTTCATTCTCTGGCAAATCTGGAAGGAACAGAATCGAAGAATTTTTAAATTGGCATCCAGAAATTTGCAAGAAGTTTGGACCACTATCCATTCCAATATCAAAGAAAGAATCTATTTTCACCATTGGACGGAATGAGACTTAAACTTCCCATTGAATGAGTGTCTCATACTTAATTCTTGGCAGCTCAACTTCCCCCCCCTTCTTGTAGCCCCCTCCACAACCATTAGTAGAAAGATCAACCCCACTCATTGGGAGACTCCGCAAGAAGGATTGGCCACAAATTAAACTTTGATGGAGCTTCCAAGGGGAATCGAGGACCTACAGGATATGGAGCAGTCATTCATAATAACAAAGGGAAAATCCTCCACATCATTGCTGGGAATCTGGGCCACAACACCAACAACACTGTAGAAATCTGTGACTCCTCAGAGGTCTACAAGAAGCCAAAGATTTAGGAATTTCCCCCATCATAGTAGAAGGTGACTCGCAAATTGTCATCAATCTAATCTCTCGTCTCGTCAATGGTGCAGACCTGGAGAAAGTATCCACCAGTTGGAGACTTACGAACGGTATTATCATAATCAAATCTCTCCTCCAACCCCAATGGGTAATTCTTCCTTCCCATGTTTGAAGAACAACCAATCAAGTTGCTAATATGTTGGCAAACTTAGGGGTAGATTTGCAGGGGGGAGACTTTTCGTTCTCTCCCACCTCTTCCTCAACCCATCCCACAGTGATTGCTTGCAGAAACATAGCCAACAACAAAGACCAGCCCCCGGATCGGGTGTTAATGGGCACAACATGTGGACAAACTAAGGGGAGGACATCTGGCCAAATGTCCTACCACCTGGAGTCGACACAGACATGCCCCCCCCTCATCCATCAACTCATGAGTTTAAAACCCTCACCATTGTTCTTCAGACCTCATGTGAGGCCATTCTATTGCACACTCGGGATGTTTTACACAAGGGGAGTTTTTATCGTGATAGATAGGACACTTATGCAGTCCATATCTAGCTCATAAATGGAGCTCTTAGGCCTAAGCCAGGATGCACCGAAGCCCATTTGCATTCTCAGTCTCCGAACTCTCAGTTCTTGATGGGTTTTGAGACCTCCTTGTCTTTTTGGTGCGAGCTACACTCGCCCTCCTGGATTTTCTAGTGCAAGCTTCACTTGCTCCCCCAGACTTCGACTTTTTGTTTCTCTCCATGCTCAGTGTAAATTCCTTAGGTCTGGTTGGTTAGGACCAACCCCTCGCTCTATCTCTACGCTTTCCTCTGGTTGTCGGGGGCCAATTCCATGCCTCGTCTTAGGGGCAAGTCAAAAAGATAAGTCGCCTAGTATGTAGCCAGGGGAAGGGTCGCGCCCGATTGTGTTTCTCCCCAAGACATCGAGGGCAACCCCACTTTGAACCCCATTGTAGCTCACACTTCCACCCAGCCTACCCACGAAAGCAATTTGGATCTCTCCCCGCTATCGAATTCTTACGCCTATCAAATCAAATGGTTTGAAAACTTGGGGAATTCTCTTGGTTTTTCCCCTCCTCCCCCCTCCCCACCTCACCACCCTCCACCTCTGTGCTTACCCCCTCACCAACCTCTCCCTCCAGTCACCTCCACTACCCATTTTAATTCGTCTACCTCATCTATTTGTCCCTCCTCTTCCTTCGACTCTCCACTCTCCCCCCCACTCCCCTCAGATTGCCCCTGTTGTGCAGAAAGAGAAACTCTCAAGGACTCCTTGAAGAGAGGATTAGGGGATGTCAAAACTGCCATTAACGATCTACAAAGCAAGGAATCAGAGCATTAGAACCACGTGGACATCTTAATGCCCTTCCTATAGGACCTCTATCAAGTAATCTCAGACATAGATATGATCACCAGAAGCAATTTGCAGGTGCCCCGGGCTTTCGTTGGGCAAAGGTTCGACCCCATAACTAGTTGATTATGCAACTGATATTTTTTTTTAATTTTGTTTCTATAACCATGAGAGGCAACCCAGCTCTGGGAAATTCGGTCTCAATTTGTTGTCTTAGTTTAGCAATAGGAAATTATGCCATGTGTGGCACTATATTTTTTTCCTTTCTGCAACTTTTGCATAGATATTTTGGACAAGTGGCAGTTGTTGTTTCCCATCAAGGCATTGCTGCCACGTTTGAACAGGCAAGACAAAAAAATGTAATTTCCTTCTTTTTGGAGGCTTTAATCTAATTTTCTAACTTACAAAATATATATATATTTTTGATAAAATAAAAGTCTTTATAAATGGATAAAAATATTTAAGAAATTAATTTATGACATCTAATTTTTGTATACACACTAAGAGAAAGTGTTTTTCATCTTCAACTTTCTTGGTGTCACAAAGATGACATATTCTTTCATACCACGATGTTTTGGGAATTGTCCAACCCCGAATTTCACTATAAACCTTATGAGAAATAATAATGTTAATTATTTCAATATATATTATAGCCTAAATTAAAAATAAACCATATCTGATTTATTGGTCTACTTTTTAGTTTTCATATCCAAATGGATTTAAAAGTTGAATAGAGGTCAACTATAAAATCAAAATTGGATTTTAATTATATATATATATAAAAGTTGAGAACCTTGTATTAATAATGACCATATTCTATACAATGATAGGTGTTAGCCACTTGTTCCGCCACAAGAGGGAAACCAGAACATGTGGCTACCAGCTATTAAAAAATTTACATGTTCTTCTGAGCTCTAGCCTCGTTGGAACTAAAATTCTTACGCCAAAAATTACAGTGTGTCTGTGAAATAAAAAATGTGCAAACTATGTTTTGCAATCTTCCGCTAATTCTGCTAAGGATGGATATATATAGAGCCACCATGACTAAAACTACATAGACATGATAAGAAAAAAAATGCTAAAACATTTATCTTGTTGTCGTGGTATAATAGACCACTGAATTTGCAACTGAATAGACAAAAAAAACTGAAACCTGGGGGCTTCAATCCATAACGGGACCTAGTTGTCCATGTATGGTGTAGGCTGGGGTGAACCGATGACTGCAAGTCGGGCATTTGGCGCATGCAGGAGCATTCATGAGTGTATCGAATAGGATATCCATATGTTGGTTGAGGACGCTCTATGAATGCACCAGGTCATCCTACTTTTTCCTGATCTCGAAGAGGAGTTGAAGGTGCTCCTCTACGAGACATTTGGAAAAATATTGTGGTTGACCCTCCTCCTCCTTGTCAGTCTCGTTGTCTGTCCCTATGTTGGAATCCTTTCATGTTCCTGCAATGTTCTCCAGCTACCAGCTTGGAGGAATCTCCTCCTCCACCTTGCAGCTTCTATCTCCATAGTAGGATTCGCTTGGATTAATGATTGGGGGGGGCAAGAAGTTGTTGTTCGGAGTGAGATGCACACCCAAGGGTGGTGCCTCCTCTTTTACTTGCCTCGAACTATGGAGTAGTGGTGGAGATAGAGGATAGTGAGTCGTGGAGGAGGTCGACTCCAATTTTACCATGTTGGCTCCATAGAACTGGAGAGGAGTCGATTGTGTCCTCTAAGAGGAGTGGCGAGGGATGGAAAAGTGGGCGATGAGCGCTCTTTGAGAGGGGGTAAGTTGGTTGGCCCGAGAGAGGGTATTGTTGTTGCAAGCACCTCTCTTGGATTTTCGCCCTCTCAAGGCATGGTGGGAGGGATGGGGATGAGAAGGGACTGATGGAGGGAAATGAAGGAGATGATATGGAGAGTGGAGTGGAGGGAAGCAGAGAGGATGCCAATGGTTCACGAGAAGAGGTTGCATATAAAAATGGTGTGGTAGTTTTCTTGAACACCGAGGATCGTGGCAAGGATAATGAACCATGGAGGGAATGAGATGGAATGAACCTGGTTTCCTGTAATGTACCTCAAATTTACCATAAAAAAAATAAAAAATTCTATGACATAATTCAAATTCATTTAAGCTTAGAGTTTAACAGAAGGTAAAATTCAATTCGATCCATAAAGACATCATTACACCAGTCTAGTTTACTTCGAACAGAAAGCTGTCAAAGTAATTCAGTTCAACACATTTCATTATGCTTGTGATTGCAAGTCTAGATCTTCATGACTGCTAGAATAGTAGGTAACTTGACTGTCTTCTATGTGCGCGTGTAAAGGTGATATTATCATTTTTACTATAGGAAATTCGCTTTAACTCTCTATTAACATCTGTACTTATTTCCACGTACAAGTAAGTATATACCCATATCTTTCTCTGTATAATAATTTAGGTACTTGTCATGCCCCGTACATAGTGACCTGTAATATGAACAATTATTATTATACTTCTATCCTAGATGAAGATCCTGGAACGCTTTCTACCAGTTCCTACATTACAGTATTTGAGTTGTTCCTATAACAATAATTCCTACTATATTCCTACAGCTTTGTGAAGAAATAGAGGTCAATCGGGTTTCGGTGATCACAAATGCCGAACAAAACTAAGGACCCTGTTGTTTGCCGAAATCCGAAATACGGAAAGACTGTGGGCAAACACTTCGGGATTTCGGGGTTCGGAGTTTCGCGAGTACAAAAGCCAAACATCAACACACACAACAACTCCCAAAATTGTGAAAGGTGACCAGTACTTCTGGATTTCAAAGTTTGAGATTTCGCGAGTACAAGTGCCCAACAACACACAACAACTTCCGAAAATGAGAAAAGGGAAAGGTAGGACTCGCATTTCGGGGTTTCAGGGTTCGAAACTTCATGAGTTTGGATGTCCAAACATCAACATAAACAAACTTCCGAAAATGCGAAAAAGGAAAGGTGGGTCTCGCATTTCAGGATTTCAGGGTTCGAAACTTCCCAAGTTCCGGTGTCCAACATCAACATGAACAAACTTCCAAAATGCGAAAGAAAAGAAAGGTGAGACCTATATTTCGGGATTTCGGGGTTCATAACTTCGCGAGTTCCAGTGTCCAAGTATCAACATAAACAAACTTTCAAAAATGCGAAAAAGGAAAAGTGGGTCCTGCATTTGGGCATTTTGGGGTTTGGAACTTCGCGAGCTCTGGTGTCCAAACATAAACATGAACAAACTTCCAAAATGGGAAAGAAAATAAAGGTGAGACCCGTATTTCAGGATTTCGAGGTTCAGAACTTTGCGAGTTCCATAGCCAAACATCCAACGTACAACAATTCCTGAATTGTGAAAAAGAAAGGAACTAACATTTCGGGATTTCAGGATTCAGGGTTTTGGGGTTTCAAATGCCAAACAACAACACACAACAACTCCGGAATTCTGAAAGGTGAAGGGTGTGGGACCAACACTTCAGGATTTCGAGATTCAGGGTTTCGGGTTTCGAAAAGCAAGGGAACTTCGTATAAATGTAACCACCAAGTCCCGAATGCCAAAAAATCACATTATTTCCATAATTCTAAGATTTTTTCCTTGTACTGGTATTCTTACTTTCGTTCTGTGAAACAATAGGTGTAGAAGNCCCGAATGCCAAAAAATCACATTATTTCCATAATTCTAAGATTTTTTCCTTGTACTGGTATTCTTACTTTCGTTCTGTGAAACAATAGGTGTAGAAGGATTCAATATCCATTTACTTATCAGGATTCCAAAAATCTAACTTCTAAGTTTTATATGCATATAATCTATAAAAGGGGTACAATAGGGTAACAGGTTCTGTAAAAGATAACTCCTATTATGTTCACTTAGAGCCTCTTTAAACAAGGCATTAAACGTCAACAATACTAGATCTGTGCATCTATGTAAATACATGAATAAGAATATCATTCCATCAGAGTTTGGAAATTATAATTGATGATCCAAGGGATCTGAGTTTGGTTTCCGTGGGTTCCCAGAATTCTTTAAATTTCCGAATTTTTGTACATCTAGTATTTTGACTTCATATTAAGCCTAACTTGTAGATGGACCAACTTTCTTAAACTCAACTTCTATAAAAATAAATTTGCCTAGCACTTCAAGATTTAGATTGTGATTGTACATTTAATACCACGATAAATGTCATCCATTGAAAGAATTGTTTCAAATTTAGAAACAATTAGATGCATAATATTAGTTACACACAAAACATCCAAGAACAGAGAGGGAAAGGTTTACATTAACACAATTAGATATAATTACACAACAGATGCCTGCCATCAATCAAAACATAGCCAAAAATAGAGAGGGGTAGATCAACATATCTGAATCCAATCCGCGGGAAGACAAAAGGAACAACCACGTTCCTCCCAACAGTAGAACAGGGCAACCAAAGTAACTTTCCTGATTCACCCCCAGCTTGACCATGAATCCATGAGGGAGAACTTGGAAACTCCTCCTCAACAATGTCCTTCAATTCCAATAGCTATCCTCTTGCCTCACACTCAATCCGTAGTGTTCATAACAGCAATAGATCTCAAAAAATATTTTCCCCAACATAATTGGCAGCGTCTTGCCTCCTCGCATATGTTATTTATCAATTTTTGCCTCGGTCTTTTTCCCTCCTTTGGGGATTTTCGCAGCTCTCTTAATCCATGATTTTCAAGGGCTGCCAATGGCCAAATCTCTGATTTGCCACTTCTCATAATCAACCTAGGGGCAGTTCCAACATGTTCCCCCCTCATGGAGTCATGGTCAACTGATTTTAACATGGCTGTTACATTTTTCCTCCTGCAATTAATATAAATATTCTATTGTGATACAAGTTTCATAGTCAAATAGTTAGTTGAGTCCAAACAGATCTCTACCCAATAGTCACAATAATTAAATACAATTATTAAATTCGAAATTTGAAATTGCCATAAATGACAAAAATCTTCCAGATTCGAATTTGCCAAAAACAGAAATAAATTTCCAGCACATAAAAAATATTTTATTTTTCGGGGATGTCACATTGTCCCTCTTAACACCATAGAATCCTGAAATTACCTCTGCATCTTCCATTGAAGCCTGAATTGACTAGTGCATCCTTTTCGTACACCCTTCCTGACTGGTTCGCTCGCCCAATATCCCAGCGAGGCACACTAGCATAACTCTTTTGATGGTGTGAACCATGGAGGAATTAATGGGCAAGGGCTGGCGAATGGGCTTAATAACTCCTTTGGCTACCTTGTTCCATTTGTCCTCTAGCTCTCGCCAAGTGGCACCCCATCTGGGTGTTTTTACAAATAAATTTGAATGACTACAAATTAACATAAAAATTTACAAATATATATGAAAACATCTAGAAGGAGATTATCTCATTGCATTAGATGTTTTGGAAAGTGTTAAAAGATTATGTGAGAGGTTACAATTTAATAAGTTAGTCTTTAGAAACTATAAATTTTATAAATTTGGTCCTTTATAAATATAATTTAAACATGAATCACTAACGCACCAATCCCCTTTTAACCATTGTTTCATGAACTCATGATCCCCAGCCAATTAGTGTGTCCTCATGAGTAACACATTAACTCCATTAGTAATAAAAATTTATGTCAACTCCATTATATATATAAGGGTAGGGTAGGTTAGGGATTGATTCCTTTGCACAGTACAAGACCACCCGGGTCACATTATTCAGTACATGTTGGTGTTGGCATGTTTTCAGATAGAGGCAAAGTATGCGTGTTTGTCATTGATGGCAAAGATCACGACCAACAGCACAACGATGATCGCATGGCAAGATCAGAAGCTAAACTCCATTTCGGGTATAAGAAGCTAAACTCTATTTCGGAGTTTCGGATATCGGGAGTTGGAAGTGTTGAAACACTTCATCACAAAAATGTCGAAATGCCAAAATGCGAAACATTGAAATACCAGACCGTTGATCTGACTCCATTTCAGAGTTTCAGATATCGGGAGTTGGAAGTGTCGAAACACTTCATCAAAAAAATGTTGAAATGCCAAAATGTGAAACATCAAAATACCATACCATTGATCTGACTCCATTTCAGAGTTTCGGATACCAGGAGTTGGAAGTGTCAAAACACTTCATCACAGAAATGACGAAATGCTGAAATGAGAAACGCCGAAATACCATACTATTGATCTGACTCCATTTCGTAGTTTCAGATACCGGGAGTTAGAGTGTCAAAACACTTCACCACAGGAATGCTGAAATACCTAAATGTCAAAATGTCAAAATGCGAAAAACACCTTTTGGTATAGGCTGTGGTCATTGTCAGTGGTCATGTGAGAGGGAGGAGCTAACACCAAGGTAAGATCCTTTTCGACAATCATAACATGAAGAGTTGAGACTCTTCACCACAGGAATGTCGAAATACCGAAATGTGAAATGGCGAAATAAACGTAAGACCCTAAGGATTTAATCCAATGGTGCTGGTTATTTGAGCATCTGATCGAAGGGAGATTGTTGATCTTTATGATTAACTTTTCAGTTATGATTAAGTTAGCATAACCAAATCATGGTTCTTGGACGGTTGGCGATTCAGTTGCTGAGGCATTTTTTTCCCAAGAAGATTCAAGGTGTAACCCAAGAGGAAGTGGATAAAAGATATACGTTATGACGGTGTGCGAGTGGCTATGCCGAGTGAAAAATGAATTGAATCATAGAAAGGTAAAATTATAGTATGCACAGTGGGAAGAAAACACAGAGATGAGGAACACAAGCTAAATATAACAGAATAGTGGAAGAGAGAAGAAAGTGCACATATCAAAGATGCACATCTGTGAGAAGAAGATAAATCCAAGGTGTGCATGTTGAGACAAAGGATAAGATCAGAAAGATGAAGAGGATGCATGAAGGGAGATACTAATGTAGGCAGAGCAGAGCGGCATAGCTGAACAGTGATAAGCCTGGTAAGAAAAAGAAAACTATTGAATCACCGTAATAAATTCATAGAAAGCAAAGTTTTATATTTCAGGGTGGTTGGGAGGTGCTAGGGAGGACTGTTATCCTCAGAGGTTCAAGTGGGTTCTTGAACATAGGGAGTTGTAGCTTCCATCTGGTTGCAGCTAGAGAAACTAGGGTGGCAAGGTAGTGCAAGGGAGAACACGTGTTCTCTGTTATACAGGTTGGAGCCTGTGTAACTAGAAGTTGGTGCTTCCATCCAGTTGGTGTTGGAACACTCAGGGAGTTAGTGCTTCCTTCTAGTGGGTGCAAGAGAAACTAGAGAGTTGGTTCTTCCTTCTAGTGGGTGCAAGAGAAACCAGAGAGTTGGTGCTCTCAAACAAGTTTGTGCTTGTATAAGTGGAAGTAGGTTCTTCCATCTAGTCGGTGCTGGAAAACTCAGCGAGTTGGTGCTTCCTTCTAGTGGGTTCTAGAGAAACCAAAGAGTTGATGCTCTCAAACAAGTTGGAGTTTGTAAAAAAGAGGCAGTAGCCTCACATTGAGTTGGTGCTCAATTATATATGATGTACGAAACTTAAAAGACTACCTATCATTTCGAAGAAGAAGAGGTTTTCTCCCTTTATGGGTTTCCTCGTGAAAATCTATCTCTGTGTATATCTTATGTTTGACTGATGCTCATTATTTATGCTGTTCATATGTTGTATCATATTGATGATCACTTGAAGAAAGATTAAGAATGTTTTAATAGACTTAAAATTGTTTAAGCACAATAAAAACTGATTCACCCCCCCCCCTCAGTTGTCTTAGTAATTTCAACAATTGGTATCAGAGCGGGTTCCTTTTATTTAAATGTAGATCTGTAAGCTTAAACATGACAAGTCATGAAGGGAATTCAACCAGTAAGCCTCCTCTGTTTGATGGAACAAATTTTTCCTTTTGGAAGGTTAGAATGAGAACATACCTAATGGCCTTAGGTGCTGATGTTTGGGATGTAGTAGAGACTGGATACATAAAGCCTGTTGTGCTAGCTTCCAAGGATGATAAGTTAGAATTTAGCTTTAATTCTAAGGGAATGAATGCTATCTTGAATGGACTTGCGGAAGCCGAGTTTGTAAAGGTGATGCATCTTCAAACTGGCAAAGAAATGTGGGATAAACTTATTAGAAACTATGAAGGAAATGAGAAACTAAAAGATGCCAAACTTCAAACATTTAGGTTGAAGTTTGAACAACTAAAGATGAATGAAGATGAAACAGTTAGCAAGTATTTTTTAAGAGTTGAAGAACTTGTGAATGCCATGAAGGGTCTTGGTGAGAAGTTTGAATAATCAATTTTAGTTCAGAAGATTTTAAGATGTTTGCTTGATAAATTTAATCCAAAAGTCTCTGCAATAGAAGAACTAAATGATCTTAAAACTCTGTTCATTGATCAACTCCTAAGAACTTTAACTGCATATGAAATGAGAATCAACAAAGATAAATCCATTACTAGAGAAGGATCTTTTAAAGAAAACAAGAATATTGATTCAGATTTAGATGATATTGAGGCAACATTTGTGAGAAGGTTAAAGAAAGGATCAAGAAAATATCAAGGCAAGCTTCCCTTCAAATGTTTTAACTGTGGTAAGATAGGTCATTTTTCATCTAAGTGTCCCCATCATAAAAAGGACCAGAACTCTGATGATGAAAAGAAGTACAAATTCAAGAAATATAGAAAGAGGAAAAGTTTGTGTGAAAATAATGAAAATTCCTCAGAAGACATAGATAATGATTCAACATGTGAAGACAATGTGAATGATTTTATGTTTATGGCTATGGGAGATCTTGATGATGAACACACAGGAGGTGAAATGGATGATGATGAAGTTGTGGTGGATATGGAAGGTAAATTAATCAGTGCTTTGGAAGAAAATGACAGAATCAGATGTAAGAAGAGAAAACAAAAATAGTTGTTGAAGCAGTTTAAAATGAATGGTAAAAAACGTGATGAAAACTTTTCTCTACTAAAAGTGGATTTAGAAGAGGCAAAGAAAATAGAAGACATACCGAAACAACAATTGTCAGAGAAGAAAGCAAGGTGTGAAGCCTTAGAAGAAGAGATAGTAAAAACTAGAAAAGAAATGGAGAAGTTTAAGGGATTGTATCACCAAAATCTGTCAAGAATTAAAGCCCTAGAAGGATTGACCTCCATTATAAATCAACAAAGAAACCCAAAGTTGAAAGTTGGATTGGGGTATGAAGAAGCATCAAGTAGTGATCATCCAAGTAATACAGAACCTATCAAGTTTGTCAAATCCTCAAACATTAACAACAATCACTCTGCATAAACAAAGAAAGAAAATCATCTACAAAGAAAGAATGAAAGAAAAAGTACCAGAATTGAATCTGTAGATCAGAGAGATTATCGCCATGAAAGAAATCGACCTCCTCAAAGAAGACTGACTTTTTCAAGGTACAAAGGTTTTTTCTATGGTTATTGTTTTTTCTGCTCTAATTTTGGTCACAAAGCTATAAACTATTCTTTAAGATTTAGATATGAACAATCAAGATATTCAACGAATAACCATCTTCCACAACAAAGATCGAGACAACCAAGCAACAAACAACCTCGGCCTATAAATCATGCGATGGCTGGGAAAAGGACGCAGGTTAAACATAACAATAGTTATGAGCATAAAAATTGCTATGATATTCTATTTAGTGAACCAAAATGTTACATCTATCATAACTATGGACGTAAAGCTACAGATTGTCGCTTAAGGAATTACAAGCCAGATTTGATCCCCATTGCTGAAAATGTCAAGGTTTGGAAGAAGAAAGCAGATGACAAGTGTGGACTAGTGTTATCAGCCCAAAGACCAAAGAATCCCTGGTATATTGAAAATGGATGTTCCAAACATATGACTAGAGATAAAAGTAAGTTTCTAACTCTAAGTGAAAGCAAATCAGGGAATGTAACTTTTGGAAATGATGCACCAGGAAAAATAAATGGTAAAGAAATGGTAAGTTTGAGTAATGGAAAAGGGAAAGCTCAAGATGCGTTGTTTGTAGAAGGTCTGAAACATAATCTTCTTAGTGTCAGTCAAGTCTGTGACTGAGGATGTGAATTTGTTTTTACCTATAAGACTATAGAATAAAATCTGTGAATTCAGGAAAGCTAGTTGCAAAAGGGATAACAACAGAAAACAACGTCTATGTGTTAAAAGAAGAAAAAGAAGAATGTCACTTAAGCAAGTATGATGAAAGTTGGCTATGGCATAGGAGACTTGGACACCTAAATTTTGATCATATAATCAATCTCAGAAACAATGGGGCAGTAAAAGATCTTCCAAATATATCAAAGCCATACAAATCTGTTTGTAAACCCTACCAAATAGGAAAGCTTACTCGCACTCAGTTCAAATCTAAAAACTTTTATTCAACAGAAAAATCTCTCCAATTAGTACATATGGATTTGTGTGGACTATCAAGGAAAGAAGGTACAGGAAAAGAAAATCATTTTATGTTGATTATTGATGATTATTCTAGACTAACATGGGTTGCCTTTTTGAAGGAAAAATTTGAAGCATTTGAAAAATTCAAAGTGTTTAAGGCTCTGAGTGAGAATCAAACAAGAAAAATATTAAAGGTAGTAAGGTCTGATAGAGGAGGAGAGTTTAGTTCATGGAACTTCAAAGAGTTCTGTGATAAACATGCAATCAAAAGAGAGTACAAAATTCCAAGGACTCCACAACAAAATGGAGTTGTTGAGAGGCAGAATAGATCAGTACAACAAATGGGAAGATCAATGATGAATGAAAGGAACATACCTCATACATATTGGGTAGAAGCAATTCATACAGTCGTTCATATCCTTAACAAAGCTCATCTCAGGCCACACAGTGACAAGACTCCTTATGAACTATGGTTTGGAAGACCTACTTCAATCAAGCATTTTAAAGTCTTTGGGAGTAAATGTTATATAAAGAACAACGATGAAAATATTGGCAAATATGATGACAGGGATGATGAAGGTATCTTCTTGGGTTATGCTACAAACAGTAAAGGGTACAGATGTTACAATAAGAGACTGCATAAACTGGTTGATTGTATAGACATAAAAGTTGATGAAGAAATCTTGATCACAAATGTAAGCAGTGTTGAACCAAGCACAAAAGATATAGTTGAAGATGAAGATGAACAGGTCCAAGGATTAGAAAGGGAAGAATCTGAATCAAATGAAGATACAAATACTCAAGCTGACACAAATCAACAGAAAGAAGAAAAATCACCTCTTAGAATTGTTAGAAAGAATCATCCTGAAAATTAGATAATTGGAGATATAAATAAAGGAGTTCAGACAAGAAGGAAATTGATTAAAGACTCGGAACAATCTCATGTTGTTTTTTTATCTATGAATGAACCTAAATTTTTTTATGAAGCCAACCAACATGATGATTGGATTAGAGAAATGAATGAAGAGCTTGATCAGATTGAGAAGAACAATACTTGGGAGCTTGTCCCTAGACCTGAAGATAAGAATGTAATAGGTTCCAAATGGGTGTTCAAAAATAAAATGAATGAAAAAGGACAAGTTGTTAGAAATAAAGCCAGATTGGTTTGTAAAGGGTATGCACAAGTTGAAGGTTAGGACTTTGATGAAACTTTTGCACAAGTGGAAAGATTGGAGGCCATCAAAATGTTCCTTGCATATTCATGCCATAAGATCTTTAAAGTGTATCAGATGGATGTTAAGTCATCTTTTCTTAATGGAGATCTAGAGGAAGAAGTATATATGGAGCAACTTGAAGGATTCTCATTGACAAATAATTCTAATTATTTTTGCAAGTTGAACAAGGCCTTATATGGACTAAAACAAGCACCATGAGCTTGGTATTATAGACTCGACAAATTTTTACAAGACAAAGGGCTCAAAAAAGGTATTGTTGACAACAATCTCTACATTAAGTCTAAAGGTGATAATTTATAGTTGTTTTGGTTTATGTAGATGATATTATTTTTGGTTGTACTAATGAATCATCTGTCCAATGGTTTTCTAACTTTATGCAAACCGAGTTTGAGATGTCCTTGATAGGAGAACTGTCATATTTTCTTGGCTTATAAGTAAAACAAAGTTCTGCAGGAATTTTTATATCTCAAGAAAAATATTTGAAAGAGACGTTGAAGAAATTTCAGATGGAGGATTCCTCTCCTATTAGTACACCTATGGTGGTTGGTTGCAAGCTCATCAAAAATGATATGTCACCCAATTTTGATCAAAGGACATACCGATCAATGATAGGCAGTCTTCTGTACATCACAACATCCCGTCCTAATATAATGCAAGTTGTTGGAATGGTAGGTCATTATCAGTTAACTCCTAAACAAATTCACTTGGTAGCTATCATAAGGATATTCAAATACTTGAAGGGAACAATGACTTATGGTTTTTGGTATCCCAGAAATCAGAATTTTCAGTTAACTACTTATTCAGATGCAGATTGGGCAAACTGTGTTGACGAGAGAAAAAGCACCAGTGGAGGAGCATTCTTCCTGGGTGACTCATTAGTAGCATGGCTTAGTAAAAAGCAAGGATCCACTTCCTTGTCAACTACAGAAGCAGAGTACATTACTGTTGCTACTTGTTGCACTCAAATTCTATGGATGATACAAACTCTTGTAGATTTGAAGGTAACTTACACTGATACCATTCCACTTCACGATGATAACACCAGTGCCATCAGTCTCTCTAAGAATCCTGTACTTCATTCAAAATCTAAGCACATACCAATAAAATACCATTTTCTAAGAGAACAAGTTACAAATGGAATTGTTTAGGTGAATTATATTCCTTCCTCTGAATAGATAGTTGATATCTTTACTAAGCCATTAGCAGCGACCCCTTTTGGATATCTTCGTCAAAATTTGGGGGTTATAACTTCTTTCATATAATCTGTCCACCTGGTCAGGGGGAGTACTTATTGAATATTTGTTGTATTTCTAAGCTGCTCATAGTTGACAGAGGGATTATGTACTGCAACAACTTAGGTGGAGCGTGTCTCTTCTTTGACATTGATGTCAAAGGGGGAGAAAGTGTGGTAATTTCAAAGATGCTACAGTGGTATAATTGGATGTTCTTCAAGGGGTTTCCATCAATACCAAAGGGGGAGATTGTTGGCATGTTTTCAGATAGAGGCAGAGTATGCGTGTTTGTCATTGATGGAAAATATCACAACCAGAAGCACAATGATTATCGCATGGCAAGATCAGAAGGTAAACTCCATTTCGGGTATCAGAAGCTAAACTCTATTTTGGAGTTTCAGATACTGGGAGTTGGAAGTGTTGAAACACTTCATCACAGAAATGCCGAAATGCCGAAATGTGAAACGTTGAAATATCGAACTGTTGATTTGACTCCATTTCGGAGTTTCAGATACCAGGAGTTGGAAGTGTCGAAACACTTCATCACAGAAATGTCAAAACGCTGAAATGCAAAACGCCGAAATACCAGACCGTTGATCTAACTCTATTTCAGAGTTTTGAATACCAAGAGTTGGAAGTGTTGAAACACTTCATCACAGAAATGTCGAAACGACGAAATATCGGACCGTTGATCTGACTCCATTTCAGAGTTTCAGATGTCGGGAGTTGGAGTGTCGAAACACTTCACCACAGGAATGTCGAAATGCCGAAATGCAAAAATCACCTTTTGGTGTAGGCTGTGGTCACCGTCAGTGGTCATGTGAGAGGGAGGAGCTAACACCAAGCTAAGCTCCTTTTCGACAATTGTAACATGAAGAGTCGAGACTCTTCACCACAGGAATGTCGAAATGGCGAAATAAACGTAAGACCCTTTGGATTTAATACAACAGTGTTGGTTATTTGAGCATCTGATCAAAGCGCTAGTGTTGATATTTATGATTAACTATTCAGTTATGATTCAGTTAGCAGAACCGAATCATGGTTCTTAGACGGTTGGTGATTCAGTTGCTAAGGCATTTTTTTCCCAAGAAGATTCGAGGTGTAACCCAAGAGGAAGTGGATAAAAGATATACATTGTGATTGTGCATGACTGGCTGTGCCGAGTGAAAAATGAATTGAACCATAGAAAGGTAAAAGTACAGTATGTGTAGTGGAAAGAAAACACAGATATGAGGAACAGTAGCTGAATATAACAGAATAGTGAAAGAGAGCAGAAAGTGAACATATCAAAGATGCATATCTGTGAGAAGAAGATAAATCCAATGTGTGCATGATGAGATAGAGGATAAGATCAAAAAGCTGAAGAGGATGCAAGAAGGGAGACACTGATGCAGGCAGAGCAAAGTGGCATAACTGAATAGTGATAAGCTTGGTAATCAAATCAAAACTATTGAATCATTGTAATAAATTCACAAAAATAAAAGTTTTATATTTTAGGGTGGTTGGGAGGTGCTAAGGAGGAATGTTGTCCTCAGAGGTTCAAGTGGGTTCTTGAACACAGGGAGTTGTAGCTTCCATCTGGTTGTAGCCAAAGAAACCAGGGTGGCAGGGTGGTGCAAGGGAGAACAACTATTCTTTGTTATACAGGTTGGAGCCTGTGTAACTGGAAGTTGGTGCTTCCATCCAGTTGGTGCTGGAACACTCAGGGAGTTGGCGCTTCCTTCTAGTGGGTGCAAGAGAAACCAGAGAGTTGGTGATCTCAAACAAGTCGGTACTTGTATAAGTGGAAGTAGGTGCTTCCATCTAGTCGGTGTTGGAACACTCAGGGAGTTGGTGCTTCCTTCTAGTGGGTGCTAGAGAAACCAAAGAGTTGGTGCTCTCAAACAAGTTAGAGCTTGTAAAATAGAGGTAGTAGCCTCACATTGAGTTGGTGCTCAATTATAGGTGATGTGCAGAACTTAAAAGACTTCCTATCGTTTTGAAGAAGAAGAGGTTTTCTCCCTTTATGGGTTTCCTCGTAAAAATATATCTCTCTGTATATCTTATGTGTGACTAATGCTCATTATTTATGTTGTCCATATGTTGTATAATATTGACGATCACTTGAATAAAGATTAAGAATGTTTTAGTAGACTTAAAATTGTTTAAGCACAATAACAACTGATTCACCCCCCCTCCCCCCTCTTAGTTGTCTTAGTAATTTCAATAGTTGGGACTAAATTATTATGGAGATTAAAGCTTGGGGTAAGTTATTGATAATCTACTCAATTAATAATAATAATAATAATAATAATAATAATAATAATAATTCAATATTTACTATTAAGATTACTTCTATTAATTTAGTATTTAGTATTGCTATTTACTTTAGTATATTTACTATTTATAACAATAGGAGCATTGATTTGAGTGATAATACTATATAATACTAAGAAGATTAACACAAGGAGAAATGATTTAGAGCAATTACTTGCATTGATTTAAGTGATGATACAAAAAAATGATTTAGCATAATCAAGGTGATGATAAAATAAAAAATGACTTAGCATAATAAAATAGTTGTATTTATTTTAACAACCATAGAACATAAAACAATAGAGTCCATTGATTACACTCATAATGATATAACATAAAACAATTGGATGCATTGATTTTAGTGATAATAATATAAAAAATGATTCAATGCATTAATTCATTGAAGAAATGATATGAAGGAAATTAATCATCTATACTGATTTCAAGCATGAGATACAACAAATCATAAATGAAATGAATTTAGAAATAACATAGTGAAAACAAATTTCAAAAAATAATAATATTAAGATACATAAAATGTGAAAAACCTGCTCAACCTAGATTTGACACTTGTCCCTCCTAAAATAATAATATAAAATTAAGTAAATAAAAAACTATGTACTCATAACAATAACATTAAATATTGTGATTTAGAGAAATGCATTGATTTAATAGAATCAAATATACATTGATCTAGATTGTTTTGGGAAAGACATGGAGCATTTATAATAAATTGATTGCACTGAGGATTCAAAGGCCTTTAGGTTTGTGGGCCCAGATTGGGGTAGTTGAAATGTCAACCTCTCAAAGGTGCAACGATTGCATATGATCTCTGCTTGGGGTTCTCTCTCATTACCTCATCAGACTCAAAATGGCTTTGGAAGTTTGGGACCCAAAATACTATAGAAAAACTGCCAAGATAGAAATTGTAATTTAAGCCATTGGAATAGGTGGGTGTCCACTGATGTCCACCTGGAATAATCATGCCCCCTTATGAAAAAAGGGTCTCTATTGCTTCAAGTTCGTCCATCATATGGGAAAACTTCTATTGAATACATACCCAAATTTCTATATAAAAAAAATTGTTAGATTGAGAATATGCATGTATTCTTCATCAATCCTTACCTTGATCGTACTTAAGTAGATATGTTGTTAAAAGATGAGCTAAAAATTCTCATAAATTATTATTGTCTCTTTTAATCCATTAAAGTGATGCTACCACGTGCTAATTAGCTATCAAAATAAGGGTTTCCTTTAACAATATAAAAGGCATCCACCCTTTAATCATTTTCAAAAAAATACAAACCTACTAAAGTCCTCGAAGTGTTGCGACTTTGGGTAAGTGTAGATAGTGTATAGGAGGAAA
>ML777984.1:1043156-1055085 GCA_009831015.1 Picea engelmannii | reverse complement strand
GAAGAGAAAACAAAAACAGTTGTTGAAGCAGTTTAAAATGAATGGTGAAAAAACTGATGAAAACTTTTCTCTACTAAAAGTGGAGTTAGAAGAGGCAAAGAAAATAGAAGACATACTGAAACAATAGTTGTCAGAGAAGAAAGTGAGGTGTGAAGCCTTAGAAGAAGAGACAGTAAAAACTAGAAAAGAAATGGAGAAGTTTAAGGGATTGTATCACCAAAATCTGTCAAGTATTAAAGCCTTAGAAGGATTAACCTCCATTCTAAGTCAAGAAAGAAACCCAAAGTTGAAATTTGGATTGGGGTATGAAGTAGTGATCATCCAAGTAATACAAAACCTATTAAGTTTGTCAAATCCTCAAACATTGACAACAATCACTCTCCAGAAACAAAGAAAGAAAATTATCCACCAAGAAGGAATGAAAGAAACAGTACCAGAACCGAATCTGTAGATCAGAGAGATTATCAACATGAAAGAAATCGACCTCCTCAATGAAGACAAACTTTTTCAAGGTACAAAGGTTTTTTCTATGGTTATTGTTTTTTCTGCTCTAATTTTGGTCACAAAGCTATAAACTGTTCTTTAAGATTTAGATATGAACAATCAAGATATTCAACGAATAACCATCTTCCACAACAAAGATCAAGACAACCAAGAAACAAACAACCTCAGCCTATAAATCATGCGATGGCTGGGAAAATGACACAAGTTAAACATAACAATAGTAGGAGCATAACAATCGCTATGAACTTCTATTTAGTGAACCAGAATGTTACGTCTATCATAACTATGGACATAAAACTGCAGATTGTCGCTTAAGGAATTACAAGCCAGATTTGATCCCCACTACTGAAAATGTCAAGGTTTGGAAGAAGAAAGTAGATGACAAGTGTGGACTAGTGTTAGCAGCCCAAAGACAAAAGAATCCCAGGTATATTTACAGTGGATTCTCCAAACATATGACTGGAGACAAAAGTAAATTTCTAACTCTAAGTGAAAGCAAATCAAGGAATGTAACTTTTGGAAATGATGCACCGGGAAAAATAAAAGGTAAAGAAATGGTAAGTTTGAGTAATGGAAAAGGGAAAGCTCAAGATGTGTTGTTTGTAGAAGGTCTGAAACATAATCTGCTTAGTGTCAGTCAAGTCTATGACTGAGGATGTAAAGTCATTTTTACCTCTAAAGACTGTAGAATAAAATCTGTGAATTCAGGATAGCTAGTTGCAAAGGGGATAAGAACAAAAATCAATGTCTATGTGTTAAAAGAAGAAAAAGAAGAATGCCACTTAAGAAAGTATGATGAAAGTTGGATGTGGCATAGGAGACTTGGACACCTAAATTTTGATCATATAATCAAGCTCAGAAACAATGGGGCAACAAAAGATCTTCCAAAGATATCAAAGGCATATGACTCTGTTTGTAAACCCTACCAGATAGGAAAGCTTACTCGCACTCAGTTCAAATCTAAAAAATTTCCTTCAACAGAAAAATCTCTCCATTTAGTACATATGGATTTATGTGGACCATCAAGGAAAGAAGGTACAGGAAAAGAAAATTATTTTATTTTGATTATTGATGATTATTCTAGACTAACATGGGTTGCATTTTTGAAGGAAAAATCTAAAGCATTTGAAAAAATTGAAGTGTTTAAGGCTTTGAATGAGAATCAAAAAGGAAAAAGATTAAAGGTAGTAAGGTCTGATAGAGGAGGAGAGTTTAGTTCATGTAACTTCAAAGAGTTCTATGATAAACATGGGACCAAAAGAGAGTACACAATTTCAAGGACTCCACAACAAAATGGAGTTGTTGAGAGGTAGAATATATCAGTACAACAAATGGAAAGATCAATGATGAATGAAAGGAACATACCTCAGACATATTGGGTAGAAGCAATTCATACAACCATTCATATCCTTAACAAAGCTCATCTCAGGCCACACAGTGACAAGACTTCTTATGAACTATGGTTTGGAAGACCTACTTCAATCAAGCAATTTAAAGTCTTTGAGAGTAAATGTTATATCAAGAACAATGATGAAAATATCGACCAATATGATGACAGGGATGATGAAGGTATCTTCTTGGGTTATGCTACAAACAGTAAAGGGTACAGATGTTACAATAAGAGACTTTATAAACTGGTTGATTGTATAGACATAAAAGTTGATGAAGAAATCCCAGTCAGAAATGTAAGTAGTGTTGAACCAAGCACAAAATATATAGTTGAAGATGAAGATGAACAGGTCCAAGGATCATAAAAGGAAGAATCTGAATCAGATAAAGATACGAATAATCACGCTGACACAAATCAGAAGAAAGAAGCAAAATCACCTCTTAGAATTGTTAGAAAGAATCATCCTGAAAATCAGATAATTGGAGATATAAATAAAGGAGTTCAGACAAGAAGGAAATTGATTAAAGACTTAGAACAATGTCATGTTGCTTTTTTATCTATGACTGAACCTAAATTTTTTTATGAAGCCAACCAACATGATGATTGGATTAGAGCAATGAATGAAGAGTTTGATCATATTGAGAATAACATTACTTGGGAGCTTGTCCCTAGACCTGAAGATAAGAATGTAATAGGTTCCAAATGGGTGTTCAAGAATAAAATGAATGAAAAAGGACAAATTGTTAGAAATAAAGCCAGATTGGTCTGTAAAGGGTATGCACAAGTTGAAGGTCAAGACTTTGATGAAACTTTTGCACCAGTGGCAAGACTGGAGGCCATCAAAATTTTCCTTGCATATTCATGCCATAAGAACTTTAAAGTGTATCAGATGGATGTTAAGTCAACTTTTCTTAATGGAGATCTAGAGGAAGAAATATATATGGAGCAACCTGAAGGATTCTCATTGATAGATAATCCTAATTATGTTTGCAAGTTGAAGAAGGACTTATATGGACTAAAACAAGCACCATGAGCTTGGTATTATAGACTGGACAAATTTTTACAAGACAAAGGGTTTAAGAAAGGTATTGTTGACAACAATCTCTAGATTAAGTCTGAAGGTGATAATTTACTAGTTGTTTTGGTTTATGTAGATGATATTATTTTTGGTTGTACTAATGAATCATCTGTCCAATGGTTTGCTAACTCTATGAGAACAGAGTTTGAGATGTCCTTGATAGGAGAACTGTTATATTTTCTTGGCTTACAAGTAAAAAAAAAATTTGCAGGAATTTTTATATCTCAAAAAAAATATTTGAAAGAGATGTTGAAGAAATTTCGGATGGAGGATTTCTCTCCTATTAGTACACCTATGGTGGTTGGTTGCAAGCTCAGTAAAAATTATATGTCACTCGGTGTTGATCAAAGGACATATCGATCAATGATAGGCAGTCTTCTGTACATCACAACATCTCGTCCTGATATAATGCAAGATGTTGGAATGGTAGGTCGTTATCAGTCATCTCCTAAACAAATTAACTTGGTAGTTGTGACAAGGATATTCAAATACTTGAAGGGAACAATGAATTATGGTTTTTGGTATCCTAGA
Organism: Picea engelmannii; assembly: GCA_009831015.1. Classification (NCBI taxonomy): domain Eukaryota; kingdom Viridiplantae; phylum Streptophyta; class Pinopsida; order Pinales; family Pinaceae; genus Picea; species Picea engelmannii. Next base: position 1,051,582 of record ML777984.1, on the reverse strand, counting down.
AATCATAATTTTCAGTTAACTGCTTATTCAGATGCAGATTGGGCAAACTTTGTTGATGAGAGAAAAAGCACTAGTGGAGGAGCATTCTTCATGGGTGACTCATTAGTAGCATGGCTTAGTAAAAAGCAATGATCTATTTCCTTATCAACTACAAAAGCAGAGTACATTGTTGCTGCTACTTGCTGCACTCAGATTCTATGGATGAGACAAACTCTTGCAGATTTGAAGGTAAATTACACTGATCCCATTCCACTTCACTGTGATAACACCAGTGCCATCAGTCTCTCTAAGAATATTGTACTTCATTCAAAATCTAATCACATACCAATAAAATACCATTTTCTCAGAGAACAAGTTACAAACAGAATTGTTCAGGTGAATTATATTCCTTCCTCAGAACAGATAGCTGATATCTTTACTAAGCCATTAGTAGCGAACCATTTTTGATATCTTAGTCAAAAGTTGGGGGTTATAACTTCTTTCGTCTAATCTATTCACCTGGTCAGGGGGAGTACTTATTGAATATCTGTTGTATTTCTAGGTTGCTCATAGTTGACAGGGGGAGTATGTACTGCAAAAGCTTAGGGGGAGTGTGTCTCTTCTTTGACATTGATGTCAAAGGGGGAGAAAGTGTGGTAATTTCAAATATGCTACAATGGTATAGTTGGATGTTCTTCAAGGAGTTGCCATCAATGCCAAAGGGGGATATTGTTGGCATGTTTTCAGACAGAGGCAGAGTATGCGTGTTTGTCATTGATGAAAAATATCATGACCAACAACACAATGATGATTACATGGCAAGATCAGAAGCTAAACTCCATTTCGAGTATCAGAAGCTAAACTCTATTTCGGAGTTTCGGATATCGAAAGTTGGAAGTGTCGAAACACTTCATCACAGAAATGTCGAAATGTCGAAATGTGAAACGTCGAAATATTGAACCGTTGATCTGATTCCATTTCAGAGTTTCGTATACCGGGAGTTGGAAGTGTCGAAACACTTCATCACAAAAATGCCAAAACACCGAAATGCGAAACGCCGAAATACCGGACCGTTGATCTAACTCCATTTCGGAGTTTCGGATACTGGGAGTTGGAAGTGTCAAAACACTTCATCACAGAAATGCGGAAACGACGAAATGCAAAGCGATGAAATATTGAACCGTTAATCTAACTCCATTTCAGAGTTTTGGATACCGGAAGTTGGAGTGTCAAAACACTTCACGACAAGAATGTCGAAATGCCAAAATGTTGAAATGCCGAAATGCGAAAAACATCTTTTGGTGTAGGCTTTGGTCACCATCAGTGGTCATGTGAGAGGGAGGAGCTAACACGAATCTAAGATCCTTTTTGGCAATCGTAACATGAAGATTTGAGACTCTTCACCACAGGAATGTCGCAATGCTGAAATGCCGAAATGCGAAATGGTGAAATAAATGCAAGACCCTGCGGATTTAATCCAACGGTGCTGGTTATTTGAGAATCTGATCAAAGGGATATTGTTGATATTTATGATTAACTGTTTAGTTATGATTCTGTTAGCAGAACCGAATCATGGTTCTTGGATGGTTGGCGATTCAGTTGCTAAGGCATTTTTTTCCCAAGAAGATTCGAGGTGTAACCCAAGAGGAACTCGATAAAAGATATACAATGTGACTGTGCACAAGTGGCTGTGTCGAGTGAAAAATGAATTGAACCATAGAAAGGTAAAATTACAGTATGCACAGTGGAAAGAAAATACAGAGATGAGGAACAATAGCTGAATATAAGAGAATAGTGGAAGAGAGCAAAAAGTGCACATATCAAAGATGCATATCTGTGAGAAGAAGATAAATCCAAGGTGTGCATGATGAGACAAAGGATAAGATCAAAAACCTGAAGAGGATGCAAGAAGGGAGACACTGATGCAGGCAGAGCAGAGCGGCATAGCTGAACAGTGATAAGCCAGGTAAGAAAATGAAAACTATTGAATCACTGTAATGAATTCACATAAAGCAAAGTTTTATATTTCAGGGTGGTTGGGAGGTGCTACAGAGGACTGTTGTCCTCATAGGTTCAAGTGGGTTCTTTAACACAGGGAGTTGTATCTTCTATCTGGTTGCAGCCAGAGAAACCAGGGTGGCAGGGTGGTGCAAGGGAGAACAATTGTTCTCTGTTATACATGTTGGAGTCTGTGTAACTAGAAGTTGGTGCTTCCATCCAGTTGGTGCTGGAACACTCATGGAGTTGGTGCTTCCTTCTAGTGGGTGCAAGAGAAACCAGAGAGTTCATGCTCTCAAACAAGTTGGTGCTTGTATAAGTGGAAGTAGGTGCTTCCATCCAGTCGGTGTTGGAACACTCAGGGAGTTGGTGCTTCCTTCTAGTGGGTGCTAGAGAAACTAGAGATTTGGTGCTCTCAAACAAGTTAGAGCTTGTAAAATAGAGGTAGTAGCCTCACATTGAGTTGGTTCTCAATTATAGATGATGTACAGAACTTAAAAGGTTGCCTATCATTTTGAAGAAGAAAAGGTTTCCTCCCTTTATGGGTTTCCTCGTGAAAATATGTCTCTATGTATATCTTATGTGTGACTGATCTGCTCATTATATATGTTGTCCATATGTTGTATAATATTGACGATCACTTGAATAAAGATTAAGAATGTTTTAATAGACTTAAAACTATTTAAGCACAATAACAACTGATTCACCCCCCCCTCTATGTCGTCTTAGTAATTTCAACAGTTGGGACTAAAGTATTATGGAGATTAAAGCCTGGGGTAAGTTATTGATAATCTACTCAATTAATAATAATAATAATAATAATAATAATTCAGTATTTACTATTAAGATTACTTCTATTAATTTAGTATTTAGTATTGCTATTTACTTTAGTATATTTACTATTTATAACAATAGGAGCATTGATTTGAGTGATAATACGATCTAATACTAAGAATATTAACACAATGAGAAATGATCTAGAGCAATTACTTGCATTGATTTAAGTGACGATACAAAAAAATGATTTAGCATAATCAAGGTGATGATAAAATAAAAAATGACTTAGCATAATAAAATAGTTGTATTTATTTTAACAGTCATAGAACATAAAACAATAGGGTCCATTGATTACACTCATAATGATATAACATAAAACAATTGGATGCATTGATTTTAGTGATAATAATATGAAAAATGATTCAGTGCATTAATTCATTGAAGAAATGATACTAAGGAAATTAATCATCTATATTGATTTCAAGCATGAGATACAACAAATCATAAATGAAATGAATTTAGAAATAACATAGTGAAAACAATTTTCAAAAAATAATAATATTAAGATACATAAAATGTGAAAAACCTGCTCGACCTAGATTTGACACTTGTCCCTCCTAAAATAATAATATAAAATTAAGTAAATAAAAAACTATGTACTCAGAACAATAACATTAAATATTGTGATTTAGAGCAATGCATTGATTTAATAGAACCAAATATACATTGATCTAGATTGTTTTGGGAAAGACATGGAGCATTTACAATAAATTGATTGCACTGAGGATTCAAAGGCCTTTTTTTAACAAAGGGCATAAATGAGAAAACCCTAAACAACCAAAACCCCAACACAAAAGATGAAATTCCAAAAGGTTTGTGGGCCCAGATGGGGGTAGTTGAAACATCAACTTCTCAAGGGTGCAACGATTTCATATGATCTCCGCTTGGGGTTCTTTCTCATTACCTCATTAGACTCAAAATGGCCCTCGAAGTTTGGGACCCAAAATACTATAAAAAAACTGCCAAGATAGAAACTGTAATTTAAGTCATTGGAATAGGTGAGTATCCACTGATGTCCACCTGGAATAATCTTACCCCCTTATGAAGAAAGGGTCTCTATTGCTTCAAGTTCCTCCATCACATGGGGAAACTTCTACTGAATATATACCCAAATTTCTATATAAAAAAAATTGTTAGGTTGAGAATATGCATGTGTTCTTCATCAATCCTTACCTGATCGTACCTAAGTAGATATGTTGTTAAAAGATGAGCTAAAAATTCTCATAAATTATTATTGTCTCTTTTAATCCATTAAAGTAATGCTACCACATGCTAATTAGCTATCAAAATAAGGGTTTCCTTTAACATTATAAGAGGCATCCACCCTTTAATCATTTTCAAAAAAATACAAACATACTAAAGTCCTCGAAGTGTTGCGACTTTGGGTAAGTGTAGATAGTGTATATGAGAAAATAATATAAGGGGGTTCTCCTAAATGATAAAAAACTTACATACTATAGTGAGTGATAACTTTTGGCCAACTTGAGATTTGGTGAAAATTTAATTCCTTCCTCATCAATTTGGTCACTAAAATTTGAGGGAGAGGGACGTGTCTTTGATTTCACAAACTAAAGTAAGTATGGGACTGTTTCACCAGTCCATGAACCAATAACTTTTCTTTACCCATATTCATTTTGTTAATTGTTTTCCAGGAGTCTTTCCTCTAGACAATAGAGAGATTTTATCCTGTCACAGAAAATGTTGTGGTTAAATTGGTAAGGACAAATCCACCATTACCAGAAGCAATCGATTTAGATTTATCCCAAGAAACGGTAGTTTATTCTGTAAATGTTTATGGCTAGTAACAATTATTCTTTCATTTTCTTCTTGTTAAATATGTTGGTGTGTTGGTTAATCTCACTTAGTTGTTTCTAGTATTTAGGAAGTTGTTAAGATTAGTTGGAGTGAATCTTTCACATCCAAGTAGATACTTCCTAGATTGATGTGAAGTTAAGATATTTTCTCAACCAAAAATAATGTAGTTTTCCTATCTTGAAAAGAAGCTTGTGTATTTATATCATGATTTCATGAAAAATAATTCCCACAAACACAGACACAAACAAAACCATTAATTGATTTTCCACCAGTTCCTTGCACCCTTAACTTGCTTTCTTCCTGTCTCTTAGAATTGCATATAGAATACATTAAACAAACACAATGTCGAGTAGATGAAACGTGTAGATGCATTGGAAGGCACCTGGAAACACTATCAATCCCATAAACCAAAAATCACACTATTCTCTATCAATCCCGTAAACCAAAAATCACACTATTCTCTCGCCTACAGGAATTCATCTACTCAGGTTTTCATTTCTCTTCCAATGAGGGAGTTAAGCCTAGTCTGGATCTGATACCATATTGAGAAATTTGAGAGTAGGGATTGTTATGCACAAACCAAAATGGTGTGAGAGCTCTCTTCATTAAACAAATAAAATGGAGTATATGATTGGACATGAAGTAGTTATTCCATAGGCACAATTATATGAGGATGGGCATCTGCGTGAAGGTATATACACCCGCACTCATATCTGAGATATTTTTTTATATCCACCTCAAGACCATTTGTTGTGAGACATTTTTCTCTTGCCAGTGTCACCACTCAATTACCAGTTTCTCTTCTATACTTCGTTGCTTCCAAACCCATGGATATTTCATCACATCTTGCTGGTGCAATCTGACCTATATTTGTGGCCTTAGATCTTGATTACACATTCTTTTATGACCACATTGGGTTACACAACCATTTTTTTTCTCTTATTGGGAGATCTATGCATTTTGATCTTGTGGTTCATGATCTATCAGCTATCAAGAAGATTTGAGCTATGTTTTGTTCGATTTGCTCGTTTCTTTGGAATCGCCCCATTCCTTTTCGCTTAGGCGGTCGCATGTCACATTTCTTTGTGCGTTCAAAGTGTTTCTTGCTAAATATTCCATGGAGTTTCCTCTTGCGATATTCTCTTCGTCTGTTGTTTTTCGCTACATGAAGCCAAGTGGGTTTTCTTTTTTTCTTCGTTGTTGTTAGGGTTTGTAATATACAGTGGTTCTCTTTACAACTTGCGATTTTCCAAGGAAAATACTCCAGTGGATTCTGTCGTCTGAGAACAAATCCCTGATCGGATACAAAATTTCCAGAGAACAATAATGTTCAGAATGTGATTTTCTTCATAGTGGCCAGCGTTCAACTGGTCGTTTTGCAGCGATTTGTGTAGCGATTGGCAGACAACGTTTACTTTTTCTAGTGACCCATTCCTCTCTATAGTCCATCTGTAGGAATCAACCCTACAGTGTCATTGGCGGATTTGAAAACTCCAGCGGATGGCAAGGGTTCCATCAGGGTGGCTAGATATGAAAGGTCGCATTTGTAGGCCGAGTCCAAACTTTCCCAGAAGAAGGCCTATTGTTTCGTCCTTTTCCCTCTACCATTTATCATCATTTGGTTACTTGCATTATCCTCCTCAAATTGTATTTTTCACCCATATTCTTGGTAGTGGAAGCAAAACATAGCATAAACTAAGCAAAATTAAAAATGCATGAAACCAAGAACATCAAACACACACTTGACACAGTAATTTATGTGGAAACCCAAATCGGGTCAAAATCATAGGAAATGATTATCGGTCTTTTGTTATTTAAGGGAGAGCTACAAAAGCCTTCATAGGCATACAATCATCCCCTCCTCACACACTCGCTGCTCTCTACCTCACATTGTACATTGCACTCACATTCACATTGTCCTCTACCTCTATAGGTATGCTCGTCTATATAACATCTATCACTCAGTTACACAGATTGATCATGAATAGATAACATAGTTAAACGAACAGTTCATAAGTAGATTGCATGCACATGCATGTACATGTGCATCTACATGTGACTGCATGAGAAAATGTGCATGTGCATCTGCATGTGATTCGTTGGCATGTTTCCAACAATCTCCACCTTGAAAAAAATTTAATCGATATATCATGCCCTTAATTAATTCATCCATCACCTTCTCTGCAAGAGAAGCCAAACACCATCACAACTCCGCAACTTCTCTAACCATACCATTACGTGAACATGCTTGCACGATTCACTCCAGCATGGACCATTCTATATCCATCAATAACCTGTCTAATAGACGAATGTACTTGTCCAAATCTCATGAATCATAACCACAGACCAAATCATTGCAACCATTGTAGGTGATACTTGTGCTTCTGTGTTTGAAACACCCATTTCTCCATCGAAATCATCAAACTTCCTACTATCATATAATACTCGAGACATATAACCATTTTCTTCTTCATCAATTAGGACATAAACCTGAAGAGAAATTACAATGGAAAGCCAAAGAGATTTCACTAGTTTCACATTACTCATACTGAATTTCCTGAGTATCTTGACCACGTACTTCTGTTGTGATAACCAAACTTACCATATTTCCTGTCTCTATGTATTTTGATGCCCAAGTTTGTTTTTGTTGCTCCCGGATCCTTCATAACAAACGTCCTAACCAACTGAGTCAATCTGTTGACCTCAACCATGCTTGTGCTTGCAACAAGCATAACATATAACACCAAGATAATGAATATACCATAAACACAATGGCTATACTCACTTCTTGTAAATTTTGGCTCACCATGAATGAATCAAACATCTTGTACTATTTGACTAGCATGCTTCAGGCTATACAATGATTTTAGAGTTTGCAAACAAATCTCCTGTTATGATTTTGAACTAACCGTTCTGGTTGTTCCATTTACATCCCCTTATAAAAGGAGATTCATCAAACACTACATATATGTCCATGATGATTCTTTTGATAGTAGGATCCCACAGTCTGCACCCCTTAACATCATCACCATATCAAATATCTATGTGTTTGATCTGGGTCCTCCTTAGAAAGATGATAAAAAAAACATAAGCATTACATCCGAATAATTTCACATTTGAGTAATTACTAGATGACATGTTCGTACCTCTTCGTGAATCTTCCTGTCTTTTGCAACCGATGGTGACCGAGTTACCAGATAGCACAACTGCTTCTGTCCACAACTATTGCTGCAACTTGGCATTACTGAACATGCCTATTCAATTCCAATTTCCTTTCAATACATTCCAAGTTCCATGGATATGAACTTACCTTCATCGTATCTTCTCAAACAATTGATTGTCGTGCCAACACATCAGCCTTTCTATAGACCTACCTTTCTAAACTGGATGCATTGCTCCACCTCGAACTTTGCATTCGAACAACTTTGACGAAATCCTGCCAAACCGGCCAAGTAAGCCTTCACCGCTTACCTCCAAGCTCATTTACAATGGAGTTCACAAATTATTTTATAGGCTTCATTACATGCAATCCATGGACACAATACCACAGAATACCCAAAACACATGGACCTGAAAAAGCACCTTCTTTGACCTAAAAACATATTTAACGAACATTAACTCTTTCACCAAGTCAAGGTTAACCCAACATACATGCTCCCCACATATTCAATCTACCTAAATCTATGTCTATACTTTTCATAGGTGACCTGATAAACCAAGGGTATGCATTCCTACCCAGGCCTTACAGACATATGCTCATTTACATGCAATCAATTATTTCTAAAACTCCAAAGTAT
>ML777984.1:1015688-1034730 GCA_009831015.1 Picea engelmannii | reverse complement strand
TCGATCACAGTGAAATAGAAGGGAACGAAGATTTTATTATTCTTCACGGGTTCTGTAACATCTGTTTGTTTTGTCGTGTTGGTTTATAATTTGACACTAATTTTGTATCGTTTGGACTATTTTATCAGTTGGTGGGACTTTGCCCTCATCACTACAGATTCAGTTTAATCAGAATTCTCAGAGCTACACGTCTACAGATTCGATCCCGTGCCTACGAAAAAATAAAGTTGAAGTCAAATCAGAGGTACAAGCGTTTGTATCACATGAGAACATCTAATCACAAGGAGTCATTGTGAAGCTAATAACAAGGAGTGAGTGTGAAGCTTTTCATGGGGGTGTATAAGGCGTATTCCTATCAGTTTGTTTTTAATTTCTTTTTTTTTTGTCTTATAATTTTCTTTTGCTATTGAATATTAGATGGTTGAAAAGATGAAATTTATTATTCAAACTGTTATTTCAATTATTTATACTGCTTTATTATATTTTGTTATTTCAATTATCTATACTCCTTTATTATATTTTTAGATTACAGCTTTATTCTAAATTTCATTTTCTACTCATAATTATTATTATTATTATAATATAAGTGAATGTTTTTTTCTATACACTATATCCAGACAATTTTCTATACCTTTTATTATATTTTAAAATTACAATTCTTAATAATTGAAATGATAAGTTTAATTTACTTTATCTTTTATACATAATTATAATATGTGTATTTTTTTATAATATATATTATTACGTGTATGTTTTTTTTATAATATATTATATTGAGAAATTTTTAAAACTCAAGTTAGAGGTCAATGTCTAAATGTTTAATGAACTTCTCAATCATCCCAAGGTGTTTGAGAGTGCATTGTTGAATGAAAAAATAAAGAACTAAACACTAGTTAGACTTCTCACTTATTCCAAGTTGTTGATAAGATAATAAAGGTCATCATGGGGTACTCAAGTTGTTGTTGGATAAGATAATAAAGGTCATCATGGATCCTCAAATGATAAAAAGTATGTTAAATGATTTTGTGATGTGTTAAGTTTAAACTTTCTTCAAAAATTTTCATAAATCGAAAAAAATATAATTTATAGTTTAATGATGTTAATTTTTAAATAAATATTAAAAATCAGATTTAAAAATATAAATTTTAAATAAAATAAATTAAAATTATTTAAAAAAATTAAAACATTTTAAATGTAAAAAAGTTTATACACTTAAAAACTCCTTATAAATTAAAAAGCATAATTTTTATTTTAGTTTTATAATATTATAAAAAGTATAATTTATATTTTAGTTTAATAATATTAATTTTTAATTATAATGAGAACATAAAAACAATAATGTTAATATTTTTAATATATTATAAATTAAAAAGCATAATTTATATTTTAGTTTTTTAATATTATAAAAAGTATAATTTATATTTTAGTTTAATAATATTAATTTTTAATTATAATGAGAACATAAAAATAATAATGTTTATATTTTTCCCCCGGATGGGGTGACTGGGCGGATAACAGGGACACGTGGGCGCAAAAGGGGAGGCGGTGGCATGGCTCGCACCAGCCCGCACCAAAACGCCATAAATTTGGAATGAATTCCCACATTTGCATTCAAATGCGGAGCCTGTCCGCACAAGGGAAGGGTACTCGCACTAAGTTTCAGTCTTTAATGGCTGACCAAATGGCGGTGGCTATTGGTATAAGCGTTTGGCTCGGGTTCATTGTATGCACTGCACCTCTAGACTGTCGAGCGCTTTCACGAACCCCTGTCTCACAGTCGAATTGTGATAGCCGAGCTTTAGCTCTCGCGAGCCTGGTGCGGCCGCTTCGCTGGGCCGCAGTGACACCCTGCAAAGCCATGCCCAGACTTCGAGGCACACCACGACGGGGGGCTGCCTGGCATGCAGCGAAATCTCGGCGAAAATGAAAAGAGGCGTTCGAGAGGGCACTAGCAGTGGTAGCTCGTCGTAGGAGGATGCGGGGAATGGCCATCGTTGAAGCAGAGATCCCGGCCGAAGGTGCAGAAAACCCCCCTGCGCACACTCTCTTCACAGTCCCGGAGAATTGGCACCCCCGCACGCATTTCGGATTCGGCAGCACTTCAGGATTGGCAGGTGGAACGAGCTCTCAGGGTGGCCCCAGTAAAAAATGGGGTATACTTATGTATTTTGCCCAGTTCTTTTGTGGAGTTATTAAAAACATCTACCCATTTGAGAGCAGGACCCAGAGACGTAGTCCACCAGGAACGAACTCCATTATCAAGTTCTTTGTTTTCATATTTCATGCTTATGTCTCTTTCCTTTTGCGTTTTTCCTTCTTTATGGTGTACTTTTGTTTATTTTCATTTAATACGATTCTTTAATAAGTCACCTGATGAAAATATCTTGGATTGTGTTGGTATCAGAGCGGTCATCTTTGACTTGAATTGTTGAGTATGAATACTTAATAGGGCCAAGCAAAAGAAGGGTGAAGGAAATCTTAATACTTTCAATCCTGAAGTTGGTTGTGCATCCTAAAGGAAGAATATGGAAGAAGAGGACAAGCGTGATGAACAGGAGAAAAAATTTCACATGGTCTTTTATCGCATGTTAGAAATGGTCGAACGAATGTATGAAGATTACGAGAAGAGGATGAAGAAGAAAGGGAAGAAAAAGGAAGCACATGCATATGATGATGCTTCGGTAAAACAAGGGGTTGGAGGAGATCCTCTTGAGCCTACATCTTCGCCTTCAAGTTCTATTTCTTCTTACTCTAAGAATTCTCATCACTCTCAGCATTCTAGCCATAAAGCCTCTTTTAAGAAACCATTATTAAAAATTGATGTAAATATTTCTTTATCTATGTTTAATGGAGATGTTAATCCTAGAAAACTAGATAATTGGATCTGATAGGTTGAAGTATATTGTTGTGTTCAACATATTGATGAAGATGAAGTTAAAGTACCACTGGATTCTCTTCGGTTGGAAGGCATCGCTCTCGTATGGTGGGAGAGAAAGATATAGGACAAAAGTAAGTGTGGTAATCTTCTTTCCTCATGGCCAGAATTTAAAACATAGATAAGGAAGAAGTTCTATCCATGAAGGTATTTACATAAAGTGATGATGGAATGGAAAACTTTAAGACAAGGTAAAGGTCAGGCTGTACAAAATTTCACAAAAGAGTTTAGGTAGAAAGCTCTAGCATTGAAAATTCCTTTGGATTCTTATGAAACTTTAATGAAGTATATTGGTGCACTTCACAGTTATATTCTTCATACTTTTCTCTTGTTTAACCCCACTAGTCTTGATGAAGTTTGTGTGCAAGCCACTCACCTTGAGAACAAGGGGAAACATATTCAAGAAGATCCCACGAAGAAACCTTCCAATTTCCCACAAAATACTTTCAATAAGTTCAAAAGGAAGGAAAAGAAGGCCGCTACAGTAACGAGAGAATGAGGAAAACCATCTTGCACTCATTGCAAGAAGCTCAGTCATGATGAAGAACATTGTTGGAAACCGCATCCAGAAAAGAAACCGAAAGAATTAGGTGGAAAGGGGAAGAGAAAGACCGTTGCTACAGTGCAACAAGATCTTGGTTTCGATTCAGGAGATGAAGGAAAGATCACAACAGTTGGAGTAAAAGGTAAATATTCTCTTCATGCTAGTTCAAGTTCCAATGATGAATCTCATAATGATGAACGAAAGATGAATGAGTTATTTCATATATGAGTTGTATCTAAACATACTAAGATAGATACATTATTTGATTTGGGTTCCCAAGTAAACTTAATATCTGAAGCACTTGTCGAGAAGATGGGTCTCGTAACGAAACCACATCCAAAGCCTTATCCTCTTGGTTGGGTATGTGATAAAGAAAAACTTAATGTCACCAAACAATGTAGTGCCAGATTTGCTATTTCTTCAAAGTTGATTGATGAAGTGGATTTGGATGTTGTACCGCTTGATATATGTGGCATAGTGTTGGGAAGTATGTATCTTTATGATAGAAAAGTAGTCTTCTTTTGTCATGAGAATAAATACCACCTTACTAAAGGGGGAGTGGAATATATTGTTAGAGCTCACAACATGAGGGTAAATACAACACTTATTAGTGCAGGGAAAATGAAAAGACTCATAACCACTAATAAGAGACATGTACTCATGGTCGTCAAAGAGAAAGATGTCGGGACATCCGATGCTTTCCAAGGATGTGATATGTCTCATAAAAAGGAATTGATCGACATTGTTTCTAAGTATGATGATATTTTTTGGGAATCAGATGGATTACCTCCTAAGAGGGAAATCCAACATGAGATACATCTTCACCAGGATTCTCCTCTTCCTAATGTGGGCATTTACAGGATGTCAGTTTTGGATATGCCATAGATCAAGAAGCAGGTATAGGGCTTATTGGATCAAGGGGTCATCAAGCCCAGTTCATCTCCATGTGATTCTTCGATCGTGATGGTAACAAAGAAATATGGCACATGGCGAATGTGTGTGGATTTTCGGGCCTTAAACAAAATCAGGATGAAAAATTGATACCCTCTTTCTCATATAGATTATTTACTTGATCAGTTGAATAATGTTTTTTATTTCACTAAGTTGGATTTGCGCAGTGGATATCATCAAATCATGGTTGCAAAATAGGATGCATGGAAGACTTCCTTTAAAACCAAACATGGATTGTTTGAGTGGTTAGTTACGTCGTTTGGGATTTGTAATGCTTCGACAACTTTCATGCATGTGATGAATGATGTATTCAGGCCTTTCCTGGATGATTTTGTGATTGTATATTTAGACGACATTCTTGTTTTTAGGGGGACTTGGCATGAACATGTAAGGCATGTAAAAGAAGTATTGGATACTTTGCAAAGGGAAAAGATGTATGTGAAAATGTCTAAATGTGAATTTGGAAGACTGCACTTGTATACTTAGGTCATATCGTGGGAGGAGGACAATTGAAGATTGATCCTTTCGAAATTGAGGTCATTGTAAAATGGCCTGAGCCAAAGAGTGTAACCGAAGTCCGAAGCTTCTTAGGTCCAATCCAGTATTGGATGAGATTCATTCCCAAATTCTCCTTTATAGAAGCTCCTTTGCATGCCTTAACTAGTGTGAAGAACACTTTTCAGTGGGAAGGAAAGAAACAAAAATATTTCGACACTTTGAAGGAGAAGATCAGTACCGCACCAGTATTAGCACTTCTGAATCTTCAACAACTGTTCGAGATCGAGACAGATGCCAGTGAATATGCCATGGGTGAAATATTTATGCAATATCGTAAGCCTATCTATTACCACTCTGAGACTTTTAACCAAGCTATTGTTAACTATCCTACAAATGATAAAGAGTTGTATGCATTAGTTCAAAGAGTAAATAAATGGAAGCACTACTTGTTAGGGAAGGAAACCGTCATACATATAGATCACCAACCCTTACAGTATCTTCAAGCATAGACCAAACTGCAACAATCTCGACACTACAAATGGATGGGTTTTCTACAAAAAATTCATTTGGTAGTCAAGTACAAGAAGGGTACAAGTAACAAGGTAGCCAATATGATTTCTAGACCTCCTATTATTGCTTCTATTATTTTGAAGAATACTTCTTTATCTCATGATAACTATGTAGAGAAATATGCCATTGATGAATATTTTAAAGAAGTATATGAGAAGCTAACCAATGGTGCACAGGTAGAGAACTATTGTCTGCAGGGAAGATTACTCTATCATCTTGGGAATCTATGTATTCCTACAAGTGAACAATTCCATTTAATACAAGAAACTCATACTTCTCTTTTGTCTGATCATTTTGGGATAGGAAAAACTATGGCTCATTTGTAAAGGTTTTTTTACTGGCCTCAAATGAAAGAAATTGTAACTAAATATCTAAAGGGGGGTGTGATGTGTTCAACTTGTAAGCCCACTAATAGAAAATTGGGGCTATACTCACCACTTCATGTTCCATCCCATACATGGGAAATCATTTCCATGGATTTTGTAGGGGGTTTACCAATGACCAAAGGGGATCATGACTATTTGTATGTTGTAGTGCATAGGTTCAACAAGATGTGTATCTTGATGCCATGTAAAAACCAGATCACTGCAGAGCAGACTGCCAATCTCTTCTTTCAACATGTTTGGGTTCACTTTGGGTTACCCAGATCCATTGTCTCATATCGATATACTCAATTCCTTGGGGATTTTTGGACAGGATTGTGGAGAATGATGGACACCAAATTGAACAGGATCACTGCTTTTCATCCATAGACTGATGGAGAGACATAGTTGGTAAACATAAAAGTGGTACTTTTGCTTCTAGGCTACTGCAACAAGCATCCTAAGTTATGGGATGAACATATACCCTATGTACAACATGCTTATAACCGAGCTGTTAAGAACCAAATATCAATATAGCATAGAAAAACCTCAGAATAAGTACTCAAGGCCTTGAAAAAAACAGAATTTTAGGTAATAAGCCTCTTTGAGGGGGCAACCTCCTTATACCCCACATAAATGTCGAAATACAAGATGATTCCAAATGAAAATGTCTCTTTGGTATATATAGGAGACTAGGAGGTACAATTACAACTAATGGACTTAAGCCGACATAAATAAAATAACATTACTAATGTAATATGCCCTAATTAAGGGGTAATGATCCACTATTTATGGCTTAACATGCCCGTCCCCTTGAGACAAGTGTTGTACGCAACTCTTGAGTAACTTTGGATGCTTCTGTATAAAAGACTCATCTTCCCAAGTCGAATCTTTAGCCGGTGGTTTCCTCCATTAACGAGATACTCTGAAATGGATCTATTCCTCAGCTAGAGAATTCTTGTGTCTGTGATGGATTTAGGATCTAATATGATTTTCCCTTCCTCATAAAGTTTTGGAAATATAGTTTGAACTGGGATCTTGTCACCTATAACCTTCTCTAAGTATGAAACATGGAAAACTCTGTATACTCGTGAAGATGCAGGAAACTCCAATTTGTATGCCATAGTACCAATATTTTGCAACACCTTATAAGGGCCATAGTAATTTGGTGATAATTTATTATCCTTATTGGCTTTCTTGAGGAACATCCATTTGTATGGTTGTATTCTTAAAAACACCCAATCCCCTACTTCAAAACTTATTTCACTACGATGTTGATCTACTTGTTGTTTCATGTGATTTTGTGCCATGGTCAGGTTGTCCTTTAAGATTTGGAAAACTTGTTGTTGATGCTCGATGTGATCTTCCACTTCTTGAACCTTAGATTTTTCTTTTAGAGAAGAAGTGATGGAAGGAGGGTGGTATCCATAGAGTGCCATAAATGGCGTCATTTGTTTTGCAGCATGAAAAGAAGTGTTATACCACCATTCTGCCAAGGGTAACCATTTGAACCATTTTGTTTATTTATCAGAGACAAAGCAACGAAGGTAGCCTTCCAAAAATTTGTTCACTATCTCGGTTTGTCCATCAGATTGAGGATGATAGGATGAGCTATGAGCCAATTGAGTACCCAAACAAGAAACTAATTATGTCCAAAAATGTCTAGTGAAGATGGGATCTCTCTCACTTACAATAATCTTTGGACTGCCATGTAGCTTTTGAATTGTCTCCATGAATGTGGTGGCAGCTGTACTGTCTTTGAAGGGATGAGAGAGTGAAAAAAAGTGTACGTAATTGGTGAGTCTATCAACAATCACCATGATGACACTCTTTCCTTCAGAATTTGGTAACCTTGTTATGAAATCCATGGAAACCTCCTCGCATCGTTGACTTGGGATGGCTAATGGTTGTAAAAGACCTAGGGTCTTAATTGTTTCCACCTTATTTTGTTGGAAAACCAAACATTCTGCGACAAAGCTTTGAACATCAGTTTTAAGGCCACCCCAAAAACAATCCTTCTTGACCCCATGGTAGGTTTTCAAAAATCTTGAGTGCCCTCCTACTGGAGAGGTGTGCAATTCCAATAGTACCTTTTGTTTGAATTGGGATTTCTTACATAAATATAAGCAATCTTTGTACCATAGTGAATCATTTTTCCATTTAAATGTATCTGATACACTAGAATCCTGTTGCAACCTTTGAATGAGAGTCCACACTTTTTCGATATTCTTCCATTTGACGCATACCCCACCTCTCTCCTCGGGGTTGCGTGACCTCCCGGTCTAGGATCATTCAAGAAACTGAGTCAGATCGACTCTTCAGGCTCCTTCTTGAACCCAAACTAAGTTACACAAGACCTTTCCTCCCTTGGCGCAAGTTGTATGGCACCCACGGTCCCTCTCTTTAGAGCTATTCAAATTTCAACACCAATGCATGCTAGCTCTTCGGGCTAAGCCCCTTCCTTTCACGTAACCATGGACTGCGACCGTGAGCCATCTCCCTTCACGACTCCATGCTTTGGGGCTTTCGTGATCTACTTTATCCCTTTTACCCGATCTCCAAATTGACAAAATCACTTTATTCAGATCGATGATCGGATCTGCTTCGCAGTCAATGAATATGATTTCTTCTTCGGAACTCCGAATCAACCGGTTCTATGAGTGAGCGCTAGCTTCTCTTCCCAGGCCTGCTCCAACATGATCTTAGGCTATGACCAGGGGCTTGACTCCTAAGCTCTTCGCAACCTCACACTTCGCGAAGTTTGAACTATTCTCCTTGCGAATATTCTGAATTTTGAATCCTCACACTATTAAATTTGAACGTTTTTGCGACAAAGTAGAGACAAATTTTTGTCAGCATAGAGTCATTTTTGCAACCAAGATGATTTTTTTTTCATCGGAATACATTCATCGGTCTAGTGGCAACACATGGATTTTTGCCGGTCTAGCGGCCGTGAAAAGAAGCCTATTCAAAATATGGAAAAGTTCGGCTACCGACGAATGTTAGTCAGTAGAACGACTAATATTAGTCGCAAGAGTGACCAAGACAATTGTGGCAAACTTAGTCAATACACCACTATGAGTCGGTAGAATGACTAATAGGTTGGTCACTCTAGAAACTAATAGGTTGGGGTTTGCGACCAATTGGTAATACTAGCGATGAACATGTTAGTCACTCGACCAACTAATAGGTTGGTCACTCTAGCGACTAACAGGTTGGGGTTTGCGACCAATTGGAAATACTAGCGATGAACATGTTAGTCACTCAACCGACTAACAGGTTGGTCACTCTAGCGACTAACAGGTTGGGGTTTGTGACCAATTGGCAATACTAGCGACGAACATGTTAGTCACTAAAGCGACCAATGTTGTGGTTTTTAAAAACAAAAAATTATGCCATTCAACACATGATCTTAACTAAATTTGATAACAAGTATTTAAGTGTGTCCAATCATGATGGTCATGTAATCAGAGGATCTTAACTAAAACTTGATTTCAAAATGGGTTGGATGATATGGTGGAACCATGTGAAAGGAGAACGTGATCAAACAACGCAATAAATCAAACAAATTGATAATATGTAAGCTGATAGAGTGAATACCATGTTTGAGGACCTCAATGTGTAGGTCTTCCTCATATGTAACTCTATTTTTATTGATCATGTGAACAACTCTCTTGATGTCTCCAAAAGAAAATATATGACATGACGTAGGGCTATGGGAAATTTGGATGGAGCAAGGGATAAAATGAATTACTGATATATATCTTGTGGGAGGGAAACCTGTCTAGGTAAAAGGGTGCACTAGAAGACTTTATGTCAATTGTAGAGGGCTTCAAGAAGCTCATGTCTCCTAATGGAAATGAAACCATATTTTTTTATGATAGAGGAGATGCTAGCAATATTTCTAAAGGTGAGGAACAGAGAAAGGGACATGCTAAAGAGACTCTTCTTAGTTATTACAAATGAATTGGTGACCATTGATCTTAGAAATCATATGAACTAAATTTATGGTACATTCGTCAATTTTAGAGAGAGGTATACAAACAAAGAACATTTCTAATTTCGGATCAAATCCCTTCAAATAGGAAAATTGATAAAAAAAACATGCAAATAGGAAAGCGTAAACATTAATACAAAGGCATACCAACAAATAACATTGTTAATTTAAGATCTAATCCATTCAAATAGGAAAATGAAGATGTAGATAGGAAAGCGTAAAGATTAATAATAAAATGTTGATAGGAAAGTGCATGGATTGATGATAGAATTTTCTAGCACCCTTGTAAAATCAAGAACATAAACATGCCTTTAGCTAAGAATTCATCTTGGGGTCACAATTCTTCTTTAAGGTAATGTTAGAAGGCGAGTTAAGGGGATAAAAGTGAAACACTCCTTTTTGGAAAGCATACATACATGGATATGCACCGAAGTCCGCTACCGGAATATTTAATTGTGAATGAATAGGTCTTTTTATGAAGCATACACCAAAGTATGCTACTAGAATATGCTAATAAACCAAAGTATGTTGAACACATTGTCATTTTTTTAATGTGAAATGTGAAGATATGAATTGTTGGTTGTATTTTAAGTATATGTTGCTTTAATGTATACGTCAAAAAACTAATTGAAAATTGCATTTTAAGACTGTGAGAAACTACAACAAGATTATCTACATGATTTGCATTTAATATCTTGGTTATGGTCCATCAATAACATATATCCCTATACACATGTTAAATTCCTCCCATCAAATCATTCAAAGCAAATGTTGATTGCTATGTCCATTAATAAAGATTTACACTAGTTCAAATATGTACTTCATTTCCACCTATAAAATATAAATAAGAATTTTATTGCCAAACATTTAGCATGTAGCATTAGGTCCTTTCAATACATTGTTGCATTGTAAAATTTTCTATAGGGATTAAAAAATAACTTGACAACAACAGGTTCAATCGACATGCATTGTAAATACCTTCATTGTAGTTATATTAATCATCCAATTATGTTAATGAGGGTGGTTCTTGTTAGCGTCAGAAGTCACTCCTAGATTGCGACAGGAGCAGAGCCCAACACCCATCAGTTTTATGTCATGATAAGTTTAATGGATGATCAAATGGTTAGAGACCCAGGACGGAATCACTCTAGCTCAGGGACCAGGTCTGGTATGCAAAGAACAAAAGAGGTCTTGATCTAACTTCAGTCAGTGGGTTGATTGTAAAATGGGCAGGTGGAAGACTTGGTGAGAGGAGTGAGAAAAACTATCTCGGGCAACAGGCCTTTCAGCAGTTTGTAGAAGAAAAACTCTAAATGCAAGATCCTCTTTGTTCAGAGTTTCGGGTAACTAAAGGGGTGACTTGACTGGATCCTCCAATTCCAAGTCATTCAGTGTTGAGAAAATCACAAGACGTATTAGAGACAACACAACCGTTACAATGATCCAACCTACATCATCCTATAACAGCTACAACTCGACTAGATCCTCCAATTTCGAGCTGTTCTAATACGATATGAACAAAGACATGGAAAGAAGCTGACATTCATAAGGCAGGAAGTCTCAGATGTTAATACATAACCAGAATAACCAGTGCTTTGTTAAATATTTTACAGTCAGGAGCCTTGCTCAACCATCGATCCTTAACACAAAATCAAAACTAAGTATATATACTCCAAAACATTTGCCTAACAGAGGCGTCTTAGACTTTCAGGATGGGGCATCTCTTCAATCAAATATGGCCTATACTCCTTTTTCATATGCCATCTTAACTCTGCATGGCTCATGCTAAGGGGTAGCTGAACCCTTAAATGATGAATTAGCATGCGCAGACTTCCCTGGTGAGTCGAGGACTCGGCATGGCTTCTGTGGAAAAAAATAAACCAGTACAAAGGACTACCATGGACGGACTTCCTGTCGGGACCTCCATACCTTGCAATTAATGAGTGAGGCGAGGTTTCAACCACCCCCTCTCTTCTTCATTCATTCCAAGCAGGTATCAGGATCGAGATCAAGTCGAACCGACACCTGGAGAACACGGTGCCCCCCTTCTGAAGATCAAATCGACACCTTTGGCCCCCTTTGTACAACGTTTTCTATTTCCCTAATTGCCCATAGGCGCGCTTATCCTCTGGGTGCTTTTGGCATTTCGAGGTTCGGGGTTTCGAGATGTGAATTGACGAGAAAACCCTCACCTTTTGAACTCTCGAATACCGAAATGCCGACGTGACTAGATCTTGTGCCGCATGTCCTTCTAATGAATGGTCTCGATCCTTTCAAGATTTCTTGTACAGGGGTTTGCGATGTGCTTCTTCCTCAAATTCTCGATTGACCAAACTGCAAAAGCATGGATGTGCACTGCATTCCCTTCAGATGAACGATTGATATGGCTTTGTCATTAAAAGAGGGGCTACCTCCATTCCCAGGCTCGCTTGACGTGACCTGGCACTAGGACCATGGGCTCATATTCAAAGGTGCCTTTGGCATTTCACATTTCGGCAATTTCAGCTGCAATGGATGGGAGATCCCCTGTCTCCTGAAATTCTGATCCCCGTAATGTCGATTGGCTACCACCTGCCCCAACTGGATCGGACGATTGAGACTTTGTCTTGAAATATAGGTGCTATCTCTTGTGCTATATCTCGGGCAACTTGGTAGCCCCGAAATCTCTATGACCGTCGATTCTGCCCTATAAATGGATCTCGACCGCCGACAACAAAACTTGGCTCACTCGCTTGACGCATAGCCTAAAATGATATTTTTTCGTGCTGTGCTTGGGCGCTCCTCGTGCAACCTGCAGACCTGGGTAGTCTTGTGCCTAAGACAAAAATTTTTGTTAACATTAGGCTCCATGGGGATAGAGTCGTCCCTGTGATTCTCTAAGGACACATTTTGCAGCTTCAGTGCCTTGCTGTTGGGCTATGGAGTCATTATTTGAAGATTAAAGACAAAAAGAAAAACAATATTTACAATCGTAGAAGAGCCATGTGCGGCTCAAGAGAAAAATCTTTTTAGGAAATGCCCATTGACAGGGCCATTGAAAACTTCTTGATCTTTCAAATCTTGCAACCTGTAGGTATTATTTGAAAATACTTCGAAGATCCTGAAAGGCCCGATCCATAGGGCCTCAAATTTGTCGTTCTTTCCCTTATCCTGCTTAGGAGCATCCCATTTCAGTACCAGGTCTCCGATCTGGAAATCCTCTTTCTTGGCCTTCTTATCAAAAACTTGCTTGATCCTCTGCTGATGGTCCTGAATTCTTCTCATTACCTTCTCTTTGTCCTGCTGGACCTCCACCAGTTGATGAATTCTCCCGATCATATCATTAGGCTCTTCTTGATGATCCTGAAGGAATTTTTCTACAAGAATGGCTAACCGAGAAGGGAAAACAACCTATGCTCCATAGACTAATTGGAACGGGAAGATGCCTTTAGATCTCTTGGTGGTCACTCGATCGGTCCATAGAGAAAATTTCAACTGTGAATGCTAGGCCTTTTTGTTGTCCTCCAATAGTTTTTTGATGATCCTTATCAGGGTTTTGTTGGAGGACTCTGCTAGACCATTTCCCTGGGGATAGTATGAGGTGGAGTGAATGAGTTTGATCCTAAATTTCTCATAGAACTTGGCTAACGACTCAGCCCTGAAAGAGGCTGTGTTATCAGTAACAATCTTTCTTGGGCAGTCGAATCTTGTGATGAGGTCTTCCAAGAATCCAATGATTACCTTGTGGGAAACACTCCTAGTGGGGATAGCTTCAATCCACTTAGTAAAGAAATCTGTAGCATTCAAGATCCATCTGTGCTGCCCACTGGAGGCGGGGTGGATTTCTCCAATAAAATCTAGGCCCCATTGCTGGAAAGGTCTTGAAACAACCACATGCTTTAAAGGAAAAGAATTGAGCTGTTGTTTTCCTTCAAATCTTTGACATTTGATACAGGCTCTGACCTTCCTGCAGACGTCAGTGAATACGGTGGGCCAGTAGTATCCAGCCCTAAGGATTTTGTAGGTTGTGGCTTTCCAGAAATGATGCCCTCCACATTGGCTATCATGAAATTCAACCATGATCCTATTAGCCTCTTGTGCATCCATACATTTCAAAAGTACCCCCAGGGGATCTTTCCAAAATAAAACTTGATTGACAAGGAAGTATCTGATTGCTTTGAGCTTCAGAGCTCTTGCCTCGTTTCTTTGCAGGCCATCTGGAGGCCGAAAATCATGCAGAAAATATATGACATCCTTATACCAGGGACATCGAGCCAATGAGGGTTCTGCTTGAGGGTCTATATCAGACAACTGATCCTGCTGATTTTCTGAGCATTCATTGATGAAATCTACCCCCAAATCTTTGCAATTTGCTTCTGCCAACAACTTAGCTAAAACTTGACCTTTGATTAATTTGGTAGGCCTTATTTCTAAGTCAAACTCAAGGATCTTGTCCATCCACTTACTCCTCCTTCCGTCTATGTCAGGTCGAATAAGAATGTCTTTAACAATGGCCGAGGGGACATAGGAAATGATTTTTGACTGCAGGACATAGGTTCTAAAAGCTTTGAGAGCCTTTACCAGGGCATAGGCCCGCTTCTCCATAATGTCGTACCTAACTTCGACATCCTTTAGAGCTCTGCTAAAATAGGCAATAGGCTACTCTAGCCTGGCCTTGTTTGTCTGTAATAAAACAACAGCCACTGTGTCAGGTGAGGCAAAGGAGAAAATAAAGAAATCCTTTGAGTAATCGGGACTGATAAGCACAGGAGCTTCCGTCAAGGCCTTCTTTATCTTCTCAAAGGAACTTCACGATTCAAAAGTCCACCTCACTTCATTTCCTTTCCTCAACATGGCTGTTATAAGCCTCACCCCTTCAACAAAGTTAGAAACAAATCTCCTTAGAAAATTAATCTTACCAAGGAAAGATTGGACCTCCTTCCTGGATCTTGGGATTGATAAGGCTTGTATTGCTTCAACTCTGCTAGGATCGATCTTGACTCCTTCTGCTGATACTATGTAGCCCAACAATTTTCCCTCCTTCATGGCGAACAAAGATTTATTGGGATTCAATGAAATGCCAAAACTCCTGCATTTCAAGAAAACCTTCCTGAGGTGACAACAGTGTTCTTTATCGGATTTTGAAAAGACGGTTATGTCATCCAGATAGATGACCACAAACTTGTCCCTTTTTCCAATGAAATCTATGTCCATGGCACATCGAAACGTTGCCCCTACATTCGTCAATCCAAAAGAAATTTTAACATACATGAAGGTGCCCCATGGAGTGGTAAATGTCGTATTTTCCCTGTCCTCAGGCAGAACAGAGATTTGATTGTAGCCAGAGAAGCCATCGATCATGGAAATCCTGGACGCTCTTGTTACCCTATGCAATATATGTTCCATTTTGGGTAAGGTGTAATTGTCCTTTCGTGAGCTCCTGTTCAGGTTTCTAAAATCTACACAGAGTCTAATTTATCCATTCTTCTTCCTTACTGGGACCAAGTTGGCCACCCACTCTGAATATCTCAGTGGCACGATGATTTGGGCCTGTAGCAGCTTCTTCACTTCCCTCTCCATGATAGGCAGCAACATAGGATTGATCTGTCTTAGCTTCTACCTAAATGGATTTTCCTCCCTTTTCAATGGGATTTTATGCTCAATGACAGAAGTGTCATATGTTTTGAGATCTTCATAGGTCCAGGAAAAAACATCAGAAAATTCCCTCAATAGTTCAGCGTATTCGGCCCTCTACTCCTTTGTCAGACTTCTGGACAATTTGATAAACTTGGGTTCATTCTCAGTGCCAATGTTGCACTGAGTTGTATCAACATCATCCTCTGGGATTTCCCCTTTTAATGCCACATCATTTCTATCAAAAATACTTTCCAAAGGAACCAGTCCCCTTGGAATATGATTGCTGGGCAGCTGCACAATGTTACGCTCTGCAATCTTATTCATAAAATTACCCCCATCAAGATTTTCTTTAGAGACAGAGTCTTGGTCAATATGCATCTCTGAAAATTCTTTGACAGTCTCTAAGAATATTCTGATATCAAGATCATCCTCGAACACCTTCCAATGTTTGACATTGTCAGGTATGGGAGGCTTGTATTTTACTTCTACATCGTATTTGAATTTGGGTGGAAAGGGCACTTTGAAATTGCTTGCTGATGTAGACAAGGAATCTGCCACTGTATTCTTCTATCTTGGGAGAAAAGAAATGTTAAATGCTGAGAAGAAACTTTCAATTAGGTCCCATACCTCGTTTCTGTAACTCTGGAGTCGAGGATGCTTAGCCTGATAAGCATTTCTGATATGCTAGACTACCAATTCTGCATCTCCGAACATTGCTACCTCCTGAATTCTCATTTCCTTTGCAGCTCTTAATCCTAGAATAAGAGCTTCATATTCTTCCACATTGTTGGTAGCTTCAAATTCTAGCTTGTATGACAGAGATATGGTTTCCTGAGTGGGTGACACAAAAAATACCCCAGCACCACTGCCTTCCCTGGAAAAGGCTCCATCGAAAAACATTTTCCAGATGGGGGTGATGGAGGGAGGAAATTCATGAGAAGTGGTGGGCTGCTTTCTGAGTTTTAGAGGAGGTTTGGGAGCATTAGTGAGTTGTAGTAAACTGGAACCTAAATCAGTGTCCAGGGAAAAAATGGGATGGTTGGTAGGATTGGCTTCATCACTGATTATATAGGCCATCTGGGCTTCTCTGTATAATCTCCTATGTTCCCCTCCGAATACTGGAACAGTAGCATAGGTTAGGGCCATCTGTAGAGTTCCCCCCAACCTTTTTATCCAAGATCTTGATAACAACATACCAAAATTGGGGGGGACATCAGCCACCACAACATCCATGACCACACTTTTCATGGGCAATTGAAACAAGTTCACGACCAGGTCTTTGATGACTCCTAGACATTGAACTTTCCTAGAGTCAAAGGAATAGAGGTCATGATAGGGTCTGGTGACTTCTATTCCAAATTCTTCCATGACAATTTTGGGCATGAGGTTTTGGTAAGCCCCTGAATCCATCAAACAGTTGTGCAGCACCTTGTCATGTATATTCAAGGATGTGTAGAAGGGAGGGGATGAATCATTCCTATCTTCTACCATAGGACCTAGAATAATTGCAGGATTTTCATCTTGCAAATTGATGGAGTCTCTAGGAAAGCATGAGGCTTTAGACTGTAATAGCTCAAAGAAGCATTTTTTGATGTCTTCCTATTTAATCAATTCGGTGAGGGGCACAGGGATTCTAATTTTTTGAATTTCATGCTCAAAGTTGAAATAAGATGTAAGCTTTGGGATTTCCCTCACTTCAGGAACATGACTCTGGACCATTGGAGGGAGGGGTTGAGCCTTCCTACATTTTTTGTTGTCACCTACTTCACTAGCAGGTTTCTCTGTTCTAGGGAACTGTTCAGGAACATCAGGTGCTGCTATATTTTTCTTGGACCTCAGGTTATACCTGCCTTGGCTGCTACTAGCCTTGTCTCCCTTGCTAAGTTCATTTAGCTGACTGTCCACGAGAGATTCCTCATATGATGATTGAGTGAGATGAGGAAAAGGAGGAGCATCTCTGAAGAAATGGATTTCAGGATCAAGCTCATATGTTTCCCCTTCTTCCTCCTCAGCCACAAAATAATTTTGAAAAGGGGCCTGAATTTTCTTGTCTTCTCTATCTCTTCCTCTCTGGTCTCTTTGCATAGTCGGGGGGGAAATATTGTTTGGCCTCCTGCATCCTCCTTTGGTTTCAGCATTTTGAGGACCTTTGTATGCTTGCCTCCCCTCCACCTTCATTCTCTCCATCTCTCCAGACAGAGACTTCACCATCTTGGTTAGTTCATCCACCTGAGGGTGAGGCACCGAGGGGCCAGAAGTTGAGGCTTCAGATATTCCCTTTCTCCTATTTGCATCATTCTTGCTTCTCAGCCTATCAGCTGCTAATACGTTAGATTCCACCTCTATGGCCGCATCTTTCATCTGAGATAGGGAGGTAGCTCTTCTTTCTCTCAATAAAATACATAAGTTAGGGTCGAATGCACTAGCATAAGAAATTTTGGCAGAGGCTTCTGAGGGATTTATCTTAGCAGGAATATTATTATACATCTTATTGAATCTTTTGGAGAAGTTAGAGACATACTCTCCTTCCATATTCTTCAAATACTTGAACTCTGTCATGTAATACATGAAATCCTTCTTATCTCCCCACTGCCTCAGGAAAGCACCATCTAGAGCTTCAATTCCAACAATAGATCCGGGGGCCAATCCCCTAAACCGTTTCCTCACCTCACCATCCAGGCTCTGGACGAAGAATCTCATCCAAACATCTTCGTTTTCAATGTTGAGGTTGTCTAAATAACTGTAGAAAGCAGCCAGGTGCTCTTTCGCAGTTATTTACCCTTCGCCAGTGAACTTGGGCATATACTTAAGGTAATCTCCAGCAGGGAGAGGATTCATAGGATGGGATAGGATTAAGGGAGCATATCTGGCAGCGACTATGGAATCCATTCTATTTAGAGGGGGATTAGCACCATCCATAGGAATATTAGGTGGAGGAGAACTTGGAGGAGAAGGAGTTCGTGAAGGGGCTACTGGAAATGAGTGTCTAAGTGGGATGGGAAACAATAGGGGATTTAGGGAGAAGGATAATGGGCTTAAGTCAGCAGATGCTTCTCTTTGTGCATAAGTGGTAACAATAACAAGAGGAGGAGTGGTAAAGATAGGAGTGGGGTAATCTTCTATGGTCCTGGGTCTATGCCAAAGTACAGCTTCAGGGGAGAGGGGAGTGACAAGGATTTCTCCCTCCAATCCAAGACCAGGAGGGGAAAACTCAGCAGGAACACTCCCGAAATTCAGGAAACGGGAAACCTCAGAAAGAGGTCTGTTAAGAAATTGAGGAGAAAATGGAGTTCCTACAGAAGGAGATGGCAGATTACCTGGTTCGACAGTGAAAGCTTCTCCTTAAGAGGCCTTTCCTTTTCTGAGAACCACCTCCGGATCAGTTTCAGGTGTAGCTAGAGGCATTTATGGATGGGACTGCGTGTGTCTGTGTTAAGCCCTAATATTGGCTCATTACCACTTAATTGGGGCATATTAGATTAGTAATGTTATTTTATTTATGTCGGCTTTAGGCCATTAGTTGTGATTTAGATTAGTAATGTTATTTTATTTATGTCGGCTTTAGGCCA
>ML777984.1:973234-988978 GCA_009831015.1 Picea engelmannii | reverse complement strand
ACCATTAATCTCTACTCTTTATAATATTTATAACCCATAACACCTCATCTAGTTTATAATTCATTTAACTTTTAATAGTTATAACCCATTATTTCCAAATACCTATAACGTCTTCATCACTTAAATACTAAAACCCTAGCATAAATAACCCCTAAGAATTATCCCCTATAACCCCTAAATATTTGTATGTATTACCATTAACACTTAACACATATATCTTTTATCCATAATTAGCACCTATAACCTCTTCCTCTAAACCCTTATAAGGAGTGAAAATAAACCACAAAATAGTTCAATAGCACCAAATTACTAAACCACACAGAAAATTTTTAAGTACTGACCTTCAAAATATCAACTATGTAGAGTCTAATCAATTCAATGTTTCTCTTCTTGAAAGAGAATTAAAATCAAGATTTCATAACACCAGAACACCATTGCATCAGAACACTCGAATGATTTTCGCAACTGTAGAAAATGATTGTTGTAACTATAGAAAATTTGTCGTAACTAGGATATATATATGATTGATTTTCCGCAAATGAATGTTTGATTCCCACACGTTCCCTTATTGGTCGCTAGAGAGACTAAAATGTGGTTAGTCGCTAGAAAGACCAACATTCATCGTTAAAACGACCAACATTTGGACCCCGAAAAAAAAAAGTATATTTAGTACAAAAAAAGAAAAAAAAATACGACGAAATTCTAAACCGTTGTAATCATTCATAGTAATTTGGGCCCAATGTAGTAGTTTCAAACTCTCAAATATTCTTCCACCTATCACCTCGACGATGGACGGTCCCCCTGTCTTTCGGACTTCGAGACTTCACAAGTCCGCTCTCTTGTGCACTTTGAAAAGATTAAGGTGCGTGCACCTTACTTGGATCCCTCGACTGTTGGTCCATGTGCTCCCAGATCCGATGGATAGGATTTTTTCCTCTCCTCTACGCATTCCTCTGAGTGTCTAGATGTGGAATCCAATGGTCCAGATCTCTTTCTCTGCAACTGATATGACAACTATTGTCACTCCTCCGCCTGAGCTTCTTCTTGTTCAATTCTCCAAGGGACTCGTCCCTTTTGCATCTTTCAACATACTTTCTGGTCCCTGCCTGACACACCCTATGCTCTTCTTCTTGAGATTTCAAACATGAAAAAGGTTCTCTTCTTCGTACACTCCTTGCGCTATCTTGCATTCCACTACTGGAACTATTCTCAGCCTTCTGCACTCTTTTCAAAGACTCTGTGCGCTATGGCACTATTCCTCCTGAGCTTTTCCCAATGTAAGTTGACCTCAGCTCTGGCGCACAGTTGCGCTTGACCAACCCTCAAATGGTTGTCTTTCAGCACTTCGTCTAAGTGTTGGCCTAGTGAAATCTTTGCACATGTCTTCCTCCAGAGTGTTCAACAACTTTGTTTCACCTTGAGCTTCACCTGCTCAGACCTCGAAGGTCTCTGTCCCTTTTGCTCCTCGAAGGGATATTTGTTCCCTCTTGGATACTTCCGCTCAAGCACTCCTTGTTGAGTTTAGAGAGGGTTTAGTAACTCTATGAGTGCCTTCCCCTTGACACTTCTCTTCTTATAGAACTCAAAATAGAGTCATCTTGTGCACTCTTTGCACCCGCTCGATGCCCACCTGGCAGAGCTCTACAAAATCTTCACCAATTATGTTCTCTCCTTTGTACTTTCTCTGCATAGTCTTTCCTCCAAAGTATTCAGTACTCTGAGGATATCCTTGAGTCTACAAACTATTATGGTGTTCCCTCCTGACACTTTCTCTCCTGAATTCCAAGCAGAATTCAGATACACACTCCTTGCATTGGCTCACAGAGTCTTCAACACTCTGTCACGCACTCCTTGCACTTAGCCTAAAGAACCTATAATGGTTTAACAAAACCCACAGATAGAGAAATTCTATCTATCCATGTAGATGAAAACTATCCATACATCTAAAACATTCATTAACACACACATGAAATTCATAAAACACATGAATACATAAAATCATATGCAGGAAAAACTTCTTTGTATTAATCGTAGGATGTCTGTATAATTTTTACAAAGACTGGACTGCAACAGAGTCTCAGTTCTCTCCTCTCTTGATCTCTCTACCCGCTCATATCCTCTACATCCTAGATCTTATGACTTTTGATACAAATATATTTTACAAAAGAGAGGCTTCTCGATCCTTTCCTCCAACTACCTACTCTCATTAATTACATTGAATTACATTCAATGACCATCTAGTCTGAATCGGATCTAGATATCATCAGCCTCTCAGCCATTAAATGGGACATTATCTCATGCTTTCACAAAGGAATCTTCTTGGCTCTTCCATCCTTACAACATTTATTTTCATTTAATAAAAATTAAAATTTAAAAATGAGGGGAAAATGAGAGGGATGGTGCCTCTCCCCTTCTTGAATGCGCTTTGATGTGCTTGAATGGTGGCACATTGTTGAGGTGGAGTGATGCTCCTGCATCATACTCCACTACTGTGAAAATTCATGAGCTTCCTAGCTCTATTGAAATCCTCCTAGATCCCAAACTCTCCTTTGGAGCTGTCTTCCTGCTCCCCTTCTCACGTGTTGTTGTTTTTGTTGCTTCCCTGCTATTGTTGCAGGTCCTCCTCTGTTCAACTTCCTCCTACTGACAATCTCTTATGATGAATTCAACATCAACTCCCTTATCTACTCATTCACTTCTTCCAATTGTTCTACTTGCTGGATTCTTCTTCCATGCAGACTGCTCTGATGTATCTCCTCCTTGTTAATGGGTAGATCAACCTGGTATCCCTTAATTCCTTCATCTCTTGTGGCCTTAGCTTTCCACTCTGTTGCATACTCCATTTATGCAGTCTCATCACTGAGCTGCTTCTCAGCTTCTTCCTCTGACAGATTTGCTTCTATCAGTTCTCCTTTTGTTGGTTCAACTCCAACTTCCTCTAGCTGCTCCTTGGACTAGAATTCTACTCCCTCTTCTACTCCCTCATCTACTGCATGCTTCAATGCTACAGTCATCGCATGTTTAGCTCCTTGGCTAAAATTCCTGAGAAATTCTGCTAAATTCTCTGCTCCTACAATCTGCATGACTATCTCCTTTCAGCCATCTTCTCGTTCTAGATTGTTCAACTAATCCTCCATCATGTTCAATTCCATCTCCCATTGAGTGAGCATATCAACTATGTTCTCCTCTTTTTCTGCTAGGGAAAACATCAGTGTATGATCCCTTTCCTCCTCTATGACAGTCATTTCTCATTGTCTTTATGTTGTTGCACCTACAACACATGCTTTGGCCTTAACTGGGATGCTTGGTAGGAATACCTCAATTCCCCCAATGATTAGAATACTCCTTTGATCCTCCTCCATCAACACACCTTGCTGATCTGAAATCTCAACTGAGTTCATCTCTTCTCACTTCCCCACCTGGTAATATGGGATTTCTTTTATGCCCTCTTGGCAATCTATGAGATCCTCCAATGATCTCATCTCATTTCCCTCCTGACAATCTATGAGATCTCTTCTTGACCTCTTCTCCTCATCATTGAGGTTTTTTTCTACTTCTGGCTGGTAAATGCAAACCTGCACCTCTTCTGTGTCACCAAGGTTTTCAACTTCTCTAAGACATATGCTCACTACTTGTTGATGCCTTTTGGAAACTAATTGTTGGATAGGCCATTTTTCTCTCTGCTTCATTGGTCACTCATACCTCCAGTGTACCTTGGACTTCTGTTGCATCTTCAACGCTAACCTGCCAATTTCTGCCCTTATCTCAATGAGCTCCTTACCCATCTCAACTTTTCTTTTCTGCTTGTGATCCTAACCTTGACCATGCCCATGGACTTCAGTAGCCATATTCACCTTCTTCACCTTTTACCTGCCCTCCTGGCAAGTTTGTTGTTCACTCAACAACCGAGAGCATCTCCAGCTTCTCCTACAACTCACCTGGCTGCTCAATTTGTTTCACACCTTGCAACAATCATGCACAGAGAATCAAAACTCTGCCTTTCTTCACATGTTGCATATAGATGAATTACAACCCTAGATCACTCAATGATATCATGATGTCCTTTGATTTTACTTCCTCCCTCTACCTATTGTCTACAGACAGAAAGTGGCTATGATACCACTTGATGGTATCATAGTATCTCCTTTCACTGTCTCGCCTTTGTCTGCCCTCTGCAAGAAAAATTAGGCTTTGATACCACCTAACGCATACCCCCCCCCTCTCTCTTCAGGGATGCGTGACCTCTTGGTCTAGGATCATTCAATAAATTGAGTCAGATCGGCTCTTCAGGCTCCTGCTTGAACCCAAACTAAGTTACACATTCCCTTTCCTCCCTTGGCACAGGTCGTATGGCACCTGCGGGCCCTCTCCTTAGCGCTATTCAAATCTCAACGCCAAAGGGAACTAGCTCTTCTGGATAAGCCCCTTCCTTTCACGTGACCATGGACTATGATCATGGGCCACCTCCCTTCGTGACTTCGCACTTCGGGGCTTTTGTGAGCTACTTTCTCCCATTTACCCAATCTTTGAAACAACGAAAGCACTTTACTCAGATCGACGATTGGATCTGCTCTGTAGTCAGCGACTATGATTTCTTATTCGAAACTCCAAATTGGCTAGTTCTATGAGTGAGCACTATCTTCTCTTCCTAGGCCCGCCTCCAACATGACCTTGAGCTATGACCAGGGGCTTGACTCCTGAGTGCTTCGCAACTTTGCACTTCACACTTCGTGAAGTTTGAACTATTTTACTTGCAAATCTTCTGAAGTCTGAATCCTCGAACTCTTGGATCTAATTCCACCTATCCCCCTCGACGATGGACTGTCCCCCTGCCTTCGAGACTTCGAGACTTCGCAAGTCTACTCTCCTGTGCACTTTGAAAATATTAAAGTGCGTGGACCTTACCTGGATCCCATGGTTGTTGGTCCATGCGCTCCTAGATTTGACGGATAGGACTTGTTCCTCTCCTTTGCGCGTTCCTCTGAGTGTATAAACGTGGAATCCAATGATCCAGATCTCTTTCTCCGCAGCTGATCTGATGACTACTATCACTCCTCCACCTGAGCTTATTCTTTCTCAATTCTCTAAGGAACTCGACCCTTCTGCATCTTTCAATATACTTTCTGGTTCCCTCTTAGCACTCCCTACGATCTTCCTCTTGATATTTCGAACTTGAAATAAGTTCTCTCTTCCGTACACTCCTTGCGCTATTTCACAGTCCACTATTGGAACTGTTCTTGGGCTTCTGCACTCTTTGGAGAGACTTTGTGTGCTATGGCACTATTCCTCCTCAGCTTTTGCCAATGTAACTCGACATCGACTCTAGCGCACACTTGCACTTGAACTATCCTCAAATGGTTGTATTTCAAAATTCATATAAGTGATGGCTTGGTGGACTCTTTGCACAGGTCTTCCTCCAGAGTGTTCAACAACTCTATTTCACCTTGAGCTTCAACTGCCCGGACCTCGAATTTATTTCTCCCTTTTTCTCCTCGAAGGGATATATGTGCCCTCTTGGAAACTTTCTCTCAAGCACTCCTTGTTGAGCCTACAGAGTGTTTAGTAACTCTATGATTTCCTTCCCCTTGACACTTCTCTTCTTATATAAATCAAAACAAATTCCTCTTATGCACTCCTTCCACCCGCTCAATGCCCACCTCACATAGCTCTACAAAATCTTCAACAATTATGTTCTCTCCTCTATACTTTCTCTACATAGTATTTCCTCCAGAGTATTCAGTAACTCTAAGGATATCCTTGAGTCTGCAAAATATTATGGTGTGCCCTCCTAGAACGTTCTCTCCTGACTTCGAAGCATAATTCAGATACACACTCCTTGCTTGGCGTACAGAGTCTTCAACACTCTATCGCCTAGTCCTTGCATTTATTCTAAAGAACCCATAACGGTTTAACAAAACTCACAGATAGAGAAATTATATCTATCCTTGCAGATGAAAACTATCCATACATATACAACATTCATTAACACACACATGACATTCATAAAAAACATGAATACACAGAATCATATGTAGTAAAAACTGCTTTGTATTAGTCCCAAGATGTCTGTACAATGCTTAGAAAGACTGGACTGCAACAAAGTCTTAGTTATCTCCTCTCTTGATCTCTCTACCCTCTCATCTCTTCTACATCCTATATCTTATGAATTTTGATACAAAGATCTTTTACAAAAGAGGGGCTTCTCGATCCTTTCCTCAATCTACCTACTCTCATTAATTACATTGAATTACATTCAATAGCCATCTAGTCTGAATCGGATCTAGATCTCATCAGCCTGTTAGCCATTAAAGGTGACATTATCTCATGCCTGCACAAAGGCATCAACTTGGCTCTTCCATCCTTACAACATTTATTTGCATTTAATACAGATTAAAATTTAAAAATGAAGGCAAAATGAGAGGGCTGGCGCCTCTCCCCTCCTTGAATGCACTTTGATGTTCTTTAATGATGATGCATTGCTGAGGTGGAGAGATGCTCCTGCATCACCTATCATCCCTTGCTTCTATTATCCAATCGGGTTAGATGATCGAGATAGCACAGAGAAAGGCCTCAACATGTTCATCCTTTCTTGAGAGTGCATCTGCCACAACATTTTTCTTCCCTTTTTTTATAGATGATTTCAAAATCATAACCCAATATCTTGGTCACCCATTTTTGTTGTTCATCTGAAGATATTCTTTGTTCCAAGAAGTATTTAAGACTATCATGATCGTTTTGACCTTGAAGTGCCTACCTATTAGGTAAGGACGCCATTTATTCAATGCATGTAGTATTTCCATCATTTCCTTATCATAAATGGGTTTTTGTAAGTCCTTTCCCTTGAGTGGTTGACTTTCAAAATCCATGGGCCTTCCTTCTTGCAATATTACATCACCAATTCCATTTCTCGAGGCATCACATTCCACAATAAAGGTTTTTCTGAAGTCTGGACTGGTCAAGACATGAGCTTTGAACATCACCTATTTAAGTTGTTCAAAATCTTTAGTTGCCTCTGGATCCCATGAAAATACATCCTTCTTAGTTAGTGTCTTTAAAGGTTCTATTATTCTTCCATAGTTCCGAACAAACTTGCGGTAGTAACCTATCAAACCCAAAAATACTCTAAGATTCTTCAATGTTTTTGGAATCAGCCAGTCCATCATGGCCTTAATATTGTTAGGGTCTACCTTGACACCTTCATGAGATACAATATGACCCAAATACTCTACCTCCTTCACCCCAAAGAAACATTTGGATGGTTTGGCATATAGTTGTTGCTCCTTTAGTGGTTGTAGCATCTTGTCAACATGTCGCACATGATCCTCCCAAGACTTGCTATAGATTAGTATATCATCAAAAAATACTAACACAAATTTTTGAAGGAAGGGCTTGAAAATGGAATTCATCAACCCTTGGAATGTGGAAGGTGCATTTGTAAGGCCAAAAGGCATGACCAAAAATTCATAATGGCCTTTATGAGTTCAGAATGTTGTTTTTTGGATATCTTCTTCCTTCATTCTAATCTGATGATACCCTGAACGAAGATCCAACTTTGTGATATAGATTGCTCCATGTAGTTCATCTAACAATTCATCAATGATGGGAATGGGAAAATTATCTTTAATAATGATCTTGTTGAGCCCTCTATAATCTGGATACATATGTCATGTGCCATCTTTCTTGAATACCATTACCACCGGTGCAGAGTAAGAACTTTGGCTGGGTATAATAATGCCAACCTCTAATAACTTTAGCTAGGTCTAATAATGCCAGCCTCTAAAATTTCTTCAACCATGCATTCAATTTCACTCTTCTAGGCATAAGGGTATTTGTATGGCCTGATGTTGGGAGGAACACTCCCAGAAATTAGGTGAATATCATGATCATGATTTCGAGTGGGTGGAAGACCTTTGGGAATATCTTCAAATACTTATGAATGCTTATCAATGATCCCTTGTAGATATAGGGGAATAAATGGCTTAGATGTTTGAACATATAGTGAGAATAGTTATGCAATTACACCTTGACGCCCCTTTTTCAATAATTTTTTTATGCCATTGGAGATTATCACCTTACTGAGTTTCCCTGTGATACCTCTTAACTCAATTTATTTTCCTTCCAATGAAAATTTCATGAAAAGTTTTTGAAAATTAAAATCCACTATTCTTAATGATTGTAACCATTTGATTCCTAGTATGACATCAACACCACCCATGGGTATAGAAATCATTGGAATATTCATAACATATTACCCCATAGTAAGATTGATCTTATTGCATTTTCATTAGGAATTGATAGTTCCTCCATTTGCAATCATTACTTGAAACTCTGGTGATGGATATACAAAGCAATTGAGAGCTTTGGATAATTTATAGTAAATGAAATTATGATTACTACCAAAATTAATTAGGACTATTACTTTTTTCTTTTTGGTATATCCTTCGATCTTGAGGGTTTGAGGAGTGCTAATTCCATCCAATGCATTACACGATATCATGGGAGTCAAGTCTTCAGAAGAAGTCACATCTACATTTTCATCTTGAGATGGTTCTTGTTCTTGTTCTTGCTCTTCTTCCTCTTCACAATCTATGTAGAATAATTTTTTCCCACCACACTTATGTCCCTTACTATACTTGTTGTCACAATTAAAGCATAAACCTTTTGTTTTTCTTTCCTTCAATTGTTGAGATGTCAACCTGGTAGGTTGATGTGTTTTAGAAGAAGGAACATTATTCTCTCGATAAATGTTAGGAGTGGTCCTTCTAGTAGACATATCCATATTTTTACTTTCAACATTTCTTGCCACCCTAAATGCATTCTCCAATGATTTTGGTTCCCAAAGACGAACCTCATGTTGAATGTTATCCCTTAAAGTTCCTATGAATACATCAATAAAGTGCTCATCTAGAATATCTATTACCTTTATATTCAATCTTTGGAAGTTCTCAATGTGCTCTATAATTGAACTCTTTTTCTTGAGATTTATCAATTGGATAAATAACGTATTGATCCTTGTATCCTCATAGTGTGCTATAATTTCTTCCGTGAAAATTGTCCAAGTGATGAGTGATTTGTGATAACAAAGCCATCGATACCACACAAATTGATTGGGTTCTAAATATAAAGAAGCAATCTGTACCTTTTGTGTATGTGGCACATTATGTAGATCAAAGAATTGCACCATCTAAAGTATCCATGTGATTGGGTCCTTTCCATCAAACTTCCTCATATCGATCTTAGGAAATTGGTTGGTCTTCAACCCAAATTTAGAGTTTCTCCATTCTTGATTCATCTTCCTTGTGCCCTCGTCATGAATTTCATGGGATACATTTTCACTTTCAGGTGTCCTCTCTATTAGGAAATTTTTCAATCCTTCCATGATCTCCCCTTTTAAACCATCCATCTTAGTATTTATTACCTCCAACTTAGATTTCGTTGAATCCATCATCTCTTGTAGTCCATCTTTTTTTACTGTCTTCTTTTGTAAATCATGTATGTCCCTAGGCATTTCTTCACCTTCATCAAGAGTCCAAGTAGGATTGTCTCGAAGCTTATTTGGTGTAGCAGTTCCCCTTTTTGGTGGCATGTTGGCCAAGTATCACTTTAAACCATGATTTTGAGGTGGTTCTACTAGACAATCTTTCTTTTATTGTATCTCCAAAATTTCGACCCTTCTGGGTATGCAATTTCATTTTTTGTAGTTCTATCATATTTCTTCTCTGCAATGCCACAGGTCTGATCAAAATTGGATGTGCCAAGTAGAATTTATGGTAACTTCCCCACATCTTGCTGATTTTTGGCCTTTCCAGGAGATATCACTTGTATAGCATTGCCCGCACAAAATAATTGGTTTAAAATTATGAAACTTGTACCAGAAATACTAAAGACTTTCCATTATCCAATGCAACTGGTCTCACTCAAATTGGATACTCTAGGAATAATTTATGATTGTTTTACCCGAAACACCTGCTTGAGACTAGTCGTTAGGACTAGTCAAATACCCTATCTTCCACAAGGTGTCTATACAAATGTAAGATGAACTAGAAGACACTTTTTTTATCACAGATAACTTAATACTTTATGTGAAGTTTCTCCGGATTTCAGGGTCTGAAATGTTACATAAATTTTTTTATAGGGAGAATGTCGCGATGACTCAATTTAAGATGATTCTAGAACCCTATCTTACACAAGATGTATCCCTTAAAGTATAAGGCCTCAGGAGATGAAATTTTAACCCAACGTACCTTGATCCGTCTGCTAAATATCCTCTAGAGGGTTCCTTCTGAAACGTTGTAGAAAACAATTTATAGCGAAAATTCCAAGGTGTCTCAAATGCAACAGAGAAACCCCAAGACCTTGAGCTCTAATACCATATGTTAACAACTAAATATCAATATAGAATAGAAAAACCTCAGAATAAGTACTCAATTCCTTGAAAAATAGATTATTTCAGGTCATAAGCCTCTTTGAGTGGGAAACCTCCTTATACCCCACATAAATGTCCAAATACAAGATGATTCCAAATGAAAATGTCTCCTTGGTATATATAGGAGACTAGGAGGTACAATTACAACTAATGGACTAAAGATGACATAAATACAATAACAGTACTAATGCAATATGCCCCAATTAAGGGGTAATGAGCCACTATTTAGGGCTTAACATGAGCTTTACATTCGTCCACTCAGAGTTCACCTTTTGAGACATGTTTTGGGTACCTACCCAAGGTTCCTTTGGACTTGATGTATGGGAGAGATGCCGATGTGAACGAAGAATGAACAGAGGACATAGCTCGCAAGTTCATCCATAGGATTCAATAGATACACCTAACATTCATGGAACAGTTGGAGAAGAGTCCAACACAATATAAAGATCGACATGACAAGCACAAGGTTGATCATTAGTTCCAGTTTGAATACCGGGTATGGATTCATATCAAAAAGGAATTATTGAAGGGTGAAGGAAAGAAACTCAAGCCCATCCGATATGGACCCTTCACTATCTTGGAGAAAAGCGGTACTAATGATTTTCATTTAGATCTTCCACCTTATATGAAGATTTACTTTGTTGTCAACGTAGAGAACTTGAAACTTTTTTAGCCTCCCATGATCATGGATTAGGATGAGGAAGTTTCAATACCTTCAGTTGATGAGTTTTCACCTAAGTACTTGGATGAGTTACAGGAAGATATCATTCTAGACAGAAGGACAAGGAGTTCAAACAGGGGTGATGTTGATTAACTTCGAGTAGGATTAAAGGGCACACATCCAAGCAAGGCAAAGTGGATTGAGAAGGACAAAGTGAGGGGACTCTTCCCTCACTTACTAGGTAATTGATGAAATCTTTTGGTGTTCCAAAAATCTCTCAGTGGGAAGGCGTGATCAAAAAATGATCCATAGAAGGCTAAGAACAACTCAGAACTCGCAGAGGAACTCAGGATGCTTAGAATGGATTCAGCAGATACATAAGGGAAAGAATTCAAAGTTCCCAAAACTCAGTTAAAATGGCATGATCGTGAAGAGCGCGTCACAATATTTCTAACGATGCAAGCGACTAGTTAAACAAAGTTATGGATCAAAATATATAAGCGGTCAAAGTTTTGGTCAACCTAGTCAAGTCAACAAGGATGAGTCAGCATTAGTACGGATGAAATAATCATCCGTATAACTTATGTGGAAATCAAAAAGGGCGACACGTGTTTTGCTGATGTCAACATGATGATGTGGTAGCACGAGAGGCTGCCACGTGTCACTCAAATTTAGACTTTTTAGGCCGACATGTGGACCAATAAAAAAGTGCCATGTCACATCCGTATAGTCCATACAGGACATGTGGAATCCGTATGATAGGTGGAAGGCTGACATGGAATCCATACACTGTGGTGAACCAACCTGGTTCACTATGTAAATATCCAATATAAATAGGACAATACACAATAATCCATTTAAGGACAGTAAATATATTTAATAATAATTGTATAAGAATATGATATAATGAGATGATTACAAATGAGGAATGAGGGCTTGTATATATATCCCGCACATGGGTTCCCTTTCATAAGAGACATGACCTTTCATATGTCATGTATCTTCATAATTAATTATTACTTATTAGTTATTTATATTTACATATTATTTATATTTATGTTTGTTACATTGCCTTCCCCTTAGAAATGGTTTGTCCTCAAAGCATGTTTATGGAGAGGCTTACTTCTTCATTCTGGCTGGCAATGTCTTTGCATGACTCTATGTTTTTGGTGTTGTTAAGATTGATGATACCAGATGATATGAGTGACGAAGAGTTGAGCAGAACTGTCGAGTTATGAAAGAGTGTTCCCACCCTAGTTCGATCTTCTGCGAAACTAGGTGTTTATAGGGTTCTCATTTTGGATAATATTGATATTCTAACTGGTTAATATATCTATTCTTATGATTTGAATGTTGAGAGGGAGTTCTCATAACATGATTTACCATTATCATACTTGTAGCATTTTCTTCTTTTGACTTTGATATATGATTTTGTTCATGCGGCAATGTTGCCTTGATAATGGTTGAATTTTGATTAGTAATTTTACCTAGATCTTCCATTGTTTGTACTCCAACATCTTTATATGTTTTTTCTTCAAATGGATTGGCATCTTCTTGAGCTTTAATGTCTGGATTTTCAAGTTTCTCTTCTTTTAATTTTTTGAATTGTTCTAGTATCTCATGATTGAGGATTTTCGAACGAGAATTTGCTTCACTTTTTCCTGATAGGTTTTTCTCGCATTCTTGATTCTCTTGTTCCAACTTTTAAACATATTGTTTTCGAACCTTTGATTTCTTGATCTATGTAAGTAGTTTTTTACTGTGTTCTTTTAAACGAGAAATTTCTTCATTTTTATCCTTGATAACTTCGTCAAATTATTTTTGCATTCTTTGCATTACTTTTCTATTTTCTTGAAGTATCACTTATGATATATCGTAAAAGTCTTCTGGTGTTACAGAATCTGGTGACGATGTGGTATCTTGTAATGTTATCACTTTTTCCTTATTGGGGAATGTCACAAACTTTTTCTCCATGTTTAGTATGAAGGTACCTAGACTTTTAAACCAGGGTAATCCGATGACAATGTCAACTTCTTCTTGATACATAGTTGTAACATAGAATTGAGACATATACTCATATTCATTAATCGTCACTTGTAACTCCTTAATTCGATAATAATAATCCTTTCTAATTATATTTGTCTCTGGAAATAATATTTGATTTTCCAAATAAATATTCATGTAATTTGCATTATAGTCCAAGCTAATAACAATGTTTACCTCTCTTCCTTGAATATTTCCCTTTAATGTCGAAAACCTGCAACATACAGTTGGACAACCTTCATAAGTAAATCTTCCTCTTTCCTTAGTAAACTCCATTTGATTTGTTGATAATTTGCGATAAATGATACCTTTATTATGAAACTTATATAATGCTTATTTCACCTTCCTTACTTTTAACCTTGTATAATTCCCTTATATATGTTTGATTCCATGAAATGACTAATTGAACTTAATAATACCTTTTGAGAGTCTTCTTTGGTTGGACCTCTTATAACTCCTTTAATAATTACATTTTCATTTATTCTCCTTAATGATATTTTTTTGTTCTTGTATGACTCATATAACTATATGAAAAGTATTTCCAATACATTTTAATATTTGAAATTTTATAATATAATAATATATTCACTTTTCACCTTTTTCTTTTTTATTCTTTTCCTTAAAAGTTATATGGCTATTTTTATATGACTCATATAACTTTTTTTTCCCTTTTCTTTGATATAAAATGAAAAAGTAATTCCAATGCCTTTTTAATATTTGAAATATCCTTTTGTTCACTTTTTCAAAAGTAATTTCACTTTTTTATCAATAATATGTATTTGATTTCTTTATATCTCCATAAATAATCCAATATAATCTTTTTATACTTTTATTTTTTTATTTTTTATACTTTTGACTTGTATGTCATAAAGTTAATCTGGATCCCTTCTTTTAATTGGTTATTTCTTTAATATTTGAAAAGTCACAACCTTAGATTGAAAACCCATGATTTTTGTTTTATAACTTGAATCTTCACCGTGTGGCAATTGGTTGGAGGACTGTACGAACGTGGTTGGCGGTGAAAGTGTAGTACAGATTTAATTATGGACAGGTAGCTGCACAGGTGAGGTAGTGGAAAAATTCTGATGGACAAGATGGACATAATATTTGTATGGTGTGTATGGCAGCGGTGGCGGCTGTAGTTATTGGAGGTTGTACGGAATTTGTACGGTTGCTGCACAAAAATGAAATTGAATCAACGATGATCCAACTATATATCAACATTGGCGTACGGAATTGGCGTGGCTTCTTTCCTGTATGGATCATTTTTTGATGATTGTACCGACTTTTCGGTGGCTGTACAAAATTTTATTGCGGTGGTACAGATGGAAATTTTAAAAAAACCATGATTGTATAGGTGGCAGCAGGTGATGTGTAAGGCAATGCTTTTCGACGAATCTACGAATTTAATGTGGCTGCTCTACGAATTGGCAGATTTGCAGTATGTCGATTTTTTTATTTTTTTATTTTTGTGTTTTAAAAACTTTGGTATAGGCAGCGGAATTACTTATTTTCAGCAGAATTTAGACATATCAAATTGGTTATGTTCTTTGAATCTTCCTTGGATTCGATTTGGAAAGGGAAACTACAGGAATTGACAGCTCAGTGAAGATTCTTCGTAGTGGATTTTAGAACTTGATTGATGTCAATGGTGGCTAGTTCGATTTGACCGAGTTGTCGTTGTGGCTATGTATTTGCAGTTGAGATTATTCTAGCAGCAGAGTAATTCTTTCACATAATTTCTGTACTTTTAATACCAAATGTGACTTGATAAAATAGTGTTTTCAGTAGGGACAATAAGCGATTTGTAATATTCTTTTAATTTTCTAATTCACTTTATTCTTTATTCACTATAATTTCTGATGATTTTAGTAATTGTTGGCAGTGGTCAAAGATCAGAGAACATAGAAATTCTGATAAACTGTAGTGGTGTAATTCTTTCATTCAACAAAACTTTTGAAATTTCTGATTTGTAAAATGGCCAAGGGCCTGAGGCTGAGAAACTGTACCAAATTAGTGTGGTGG
The DNA here is from genome assembly GCA_009831015.1 of Picea engelmannii. Classification (NCBI taxonomy): domain Eukaryota; kingdom Viridiplantae; phylum Streptophyta; class Pinopsida; order Pinales; family Pinaceae; genus Picea; species Picea engelmannii. Next base: position 973,823 of record ML777984.1, on the reverse strand, counting down.
CCAAAGGCTAATAGTTTTTCTGCCAAGGGCAACGAAATCTGACCAAAAGTCTGGTGGCCAAAGCCCTGATTACGGTCAATGACCAGATCAAAGAAACTCTGAGAAATGGAGGTTGGCCAAAAGACGGTTCAGACAAGGTCTGATAAAGAGACTGGCCAAAGGCCAAGATCAGAAAAACAAAGTTCTGATACCACTGTGGTGAACCAACCTGGTTCACTACGTAAATATCCAATATAAATAGGACAATACGCAATAATCCATTTAAGGATAGTAAATTTATTTAATAATAATTGTATAAGAATATGATATAATTAGATGATTGCAAATGAGGAATGAGGGATTGTATATATATCCTGCACAGGGGTGCCCTTTCATAAGATACATGACCTTTCATATGTCATGTATCTTCATAATTAATTATTACTTATTAGTTATTTATATTTACATATTATATATATTTATGTTTGTTACATACACACGTGGCAGGATGACGTGGCAGAAGGGTGAAGTTGTAGGCTGACTATGCAAAGGAGGTGATGTGGGCCAATGATTGGTTGCTACATGGCCTAGTCATGGGATGCCATGTGGT
>ML777984.1:962602-973163 GCA_009831015.1 Picea engelmannii | reverse complement strand
GTGCCGCCAAATCTGGGGCAGTTCCTCCATATTTGGCGGCACATTCCAACTCTCTGCCAGAAATAAAATATTCTGCCAAACCTTAATTGTCCACCATTCTAGCAAACTGCCCGCTAGATTTAGCAGGGCACGCCAAATATGGTTGCAACTATATCCCAAGACCTCTACCAACCAATGCCCTAACTTAGCCTTCGCTAACCACTCTGCCAACTACTTCTTTATTGCATAACCGCCCACAATATATTATATAAAGGGGGTCTCGACTAGTGCTCGGAGGAGGAGATCAGACCAGGGCACGACTGTACTGTACAAAGGCATGAATTTTGAGACTGGGAATGGATTTCGAGATAGTACAATAATTTACTGTAGAGGAAGTGGCACGAAAACCAAGGCAGGGATGTCTCTTGGGCCTGAAAGTGTCAAACTCAGATCGAGGCGTGGAGATAGTCATTTTTGGGTAAAACGATGCCATGAACGCAGTGGTGATGTTAGTTTTCTTATCTGAGAAAATATTATTTGGCTAACTCTAGGATGAGTTATACTTATGTATTTTTCCCAATTCTTTTGTGGAGTTAAGAAAAAGACCTACCCATTTGAGAGCAGGACCTGGAGACGTAGTCCAACAGGGATGGACTCCGTTATCAAGTTCTTTGTGTTCATATTGCATGCTTATGTCTATTTATTTTTGAGTTTTTCCTTCTTTATGGTGTACTTTTTTTTATGCTCATTTATTACGATTCTTTAACAAGTCACATGACGAAAAGATCCCGGATCAAGGTGGGTGGCCATTGATATCCACCTGAATAAATTTACAATTGATCAAGTTGATTCAAAGAAAATCCACTTAGCAGACTTATCGTTGGTATAGTTGACTTCTATTAATTTTGAAACTGTAAAAATGCAGACCGAAAAAAAACTTGCTCGAATGGTGGGAGCTTATCTATGGGAAGAGATGTGACGATTACTCTCATTCGCAAGAAGATGAGTCCAATGACGCTCCAAAGGCCTTTTTAACATAAAACATAAATGAGAAAGCCATAAACATACAAAATCCTAACCTCGAGAGATGAAACACCAAAAGGTTTGTGGGACCTGATGGGAGTAGTTGATACATCAACTTCTCGAGGGCGTACCTTTTGCATACAATCTCTGTCTGGGGCGTTAAATACACTGTTGGAAAGGTATAATCAATGAATACATATCTTGTTCGGCCTAGCATATGTCATCGATTGAATGGAAGGCACTTATGAGCCCAAAAATATCGTTTAGGGCATGAAAACGACCCTCGAAGTTTGGAACCCAAAAAACTATAAAAAAACTGCCAAAATGGAAAGCCTTTTTTGAGTCAGTAGAATACGCGGGTGGCCACCGATATCCACTTGAATCAAATTACAAGTCATCAAGGTGATTCAAAAAAAATCCTCTTAGCAGACCTATTGGTGGTATAGTTGATGGTGATCATTGTCCCGGGTATGTACTCTTTTTCTCATAACACGTGCACCACGTAATCTCTAGATATTTAATAGGAAATTTATTGCAATAGTGGTTACTAACTATCATATAGATACAATAAAGGGAATTTTTTAGAAGGAGGAGATAGGCCACAATTTAGAGACTAATGGATACCACGAAGGTCCTCTTCATGGAACTCTTGGACAATTTGGTGTAAGGTTGGAGAACCTCTAGAATTTCAACCTTCATTTAAGATAGAACCATTGTTAACGTTGTTTAGATGTCCTATCATGATTCTATTAGATAAATATTTTTAATTTTATTTCATATGATATTTTTAGAGGGAAATTAGACCTAGTTGTAAAAAAATATGTGTTGGAAATTTAACCCCCGTTTATAATGTTTGATATTGGAGAGGTATAATGAACACCACACAAATACAAACTATAAGAACATCATATTTAAAAACTTCTTTACTTGTTCCCTAATTAAAAAAAGGCATTTTCTAATTGTTTTATGTTTTTTTCTTCCTCACAAATTTTTGTTGCTTAAATTGCATTTCCCAATGAAGAAATGGATTCAACATGCCGAAAAACCCCTAGAGCAATCACATTATGCAGATTTAACCACTCAAATATGCAGATCCAACAATATCTCATCGTATTTCGGGCAAATATCCCTGAAAAATATTCCGGAAAAAAGGCAAAAACATAGCACATTTAGACTATGAATTAAAAAAATATGTTATAGGTTCCTAATTTAAAAAGTAAGTTACTTATAAGAAATGCAACCTTTTCTTTTTAATCAAATATAATTTGAAAAATGCGATAGACAATTTATTCTTTTTGAATCAAATATTTTTATTGTTAGTATAAGAAACATAATTGTTTATTGAGACTAACCTGGATTAGCCTATGTCAAACCACAAAAGTGATGCACCCAATCAATAAATCCACTTATAATCCTTAAAAGGTTATTAATCTCTGTCAATTTGGAATTATATTTGATCTTACACATGAATCTAATAAAATTATTAGTTTTATAAACAATTATGATTGTCGGCTAAATTGTTAACACTGTTGAGTTTAGTGCAAGAGGATGATATGGTGTATGGATACGCAAAATAAATGTAGTTTTCCTATATTCCTGTTTAGCTTCCAATATGTGGAGGAAATATCATCACATCGAGCGTTGGTTGTGTTGGAGTTTCATGACATCTCATAGGGAGTGTGTAATCACTCTGAGATTCCCTTAGGATACCATCATTTAGTACTTATAATTGTTGAAACAGTGAGTCACAACTAATTTGACGTTTGAGATACCTCTAAAGGACTTCAACCGGTCTAGAATCCGACGGTTCGAATACCTATGCAGGAGGTTAATGAACAATAGAAAATATGTAATATTTTTGTGTGTAGCCTGTAGAGGCTTATAGTATTTATAAGCTTGTTATGTATCTCTGAGATTGAGCAATAAAATGTCATCCCTTTGCCTGAATCTATTTATATGGCATTTACTCTCTGAATTTTATGCTTAAATGTTTCTCTTTGTTGCATTCTTTCTTTGTAATTACTCAACAAATGGTATTGGAGCCCAAGGAGCATTGTGGTCGCTGGTAATTCTATTCTCTTGTCACTCGCACGTAGAGGAGCTCTCAATGAAATTGTTTTCCATTCTGTTCGTGAGGGAGAAAGAGCCGAGACCATTTGCATCCCTTAAGTTGTGTGAAGGAGGCCATGTAGAATGGCGAAAGTCTCGACTATTAAGTTCAAGGGGGATACGTTTACTAAGTTCGAGGGGGATACGTTTAATGGAAAAAGTACCTTCCAGTTGTGGAAGATAAAGATGCGGGACTTGCTGGTGTGACAAGGATTGCACAAATAATTGACCAATGGGTCTCCGAAGATACGGATTCAAGAGTTCTTAGTACCATGTGTTTGTGCATAGCAGATAAATTTTTGTTTAATATCATTGGAGAGGAGAAAAAAATAAGCTTATGAAGGAAAATGGAAATCATTTACACGACCCAAATCTATTTGAAGAGGCAACTGTAAAGTCTACGGATGAAAGAAGGTATGAAAAAAGTTGATGATTTAAATGCATTTAATACTATGTTATGCTAGTTAACTAGTATGGATGTATAAATTGAAGAGGAAGATAAGGCATTGATGTTTTTATGTTCGATGCATGAGTCTTGGGATCATCTAGTCACTTATATTATTTTTAGCACAACAAACACCCTTGAGTTTGACTTTGTTGTGGGAGCTTTGTTGTCTTAGCAGGTGAGGAAGAAATCCAATATAGAAAACTCCATACTGGAAGCATTGGTGGTTAGAGGGGAATCTAGAGGTACATCTAGATCCAAGTCAAAGGGAAAGATGAGATGTTGGTACTGTGGTAAATCAGGGCATCTTAGGAAAGATTGTTGGAAGAGAAAAGAATCCAAGGAAGAATCTTGTAAGGAAGCAAATATGGTTGAATCAAGTTCATGTATGGTTGATGAAGTTTTATTTGTTTGTAGTATATCACAATATCAAGAAGAAAGGTTGTTAGATTCGGGTGCTTCCCATCACATGTGTTCACATAGAAGTTGGTTTTCTTCTTACCAATCTATAAATGACGATGTTGTCATTATGGGAAATGATATTTCTTGTAAAACTATTGGGTTTGGGATCATTAATATTAATATGTTTGATGGGATTGTAAGAACATTGATGGATGATAGACATGTACCTGAACTTAAAAAGAATTTAATTTCTTTGGGAGTTTTGGACTCTGGAGGTCACATGATTACAATTCAAGGAGGAGCATTGAAAGTGTGCAAGGGCATCTTGGTGGTTATGAAGGCTACAAAGATTGGAAACATTTACAAATTGGAAGGAAGCACTAAAGTAAATGAAGTAATGATGGTATATAAGGAAGCAAGAGCTTCGACTTGTTTATGGAATCAATGCTTAGGCCATATGAGAAAGAAAGGGTTGGGGCTATAGGGACTGGAAAACCATAAGCTATTTCCAGAATTACAATCTTTGAATTTTTCAATTTTAATATTCCTATTGGTGATAGTGATGGATATAAGGGATGTAGATTGTGGGATCGTGCTACCAAAAATATCATCATTAACATAGATATGTACAAGGAACAACTAGAAGTTGTTCATGATCGTAAAGGGATACTTTTTTGCAAACTCAAGGGATCATTGTATGGCCTAATGGTACCCATGAAATGGTACAAGATGTTTGATTCCTTCATGGTGAGAAAAAGTTTATTAGAAGTGAGTATGATCATTGTGTTTACTTCAAAAGTTTCAATGGAGGATCCATTATATTGGTGTTATTTGTAGATGATGTGTTTGTTGCAAGCCCAAGCATGGTTGAGGTCAACAAGTTAAAGGATTACTTGGTCAGAATGTTTTAGATGAAGGATCTAGGAGCAGTAAAAAAAGATGAAGGATCTAGGAGCAGTAAAAAACGAAAAAAATGACAAGTTCTGGTTTTCACAAGTCTATGGTGAAGATATAGATGAGGTTCAGTATAAACATTGTGAAACCCATGAATATCCCTTTAGCTTTTCATTGTAAACTTTCTTAAAGTTTATGTCGTGATAGTAAGGAAGAAAAGGATTATGTCTCGTGTACCTTATGTAAGTACAATAGGAAGGTCAATGGAATGGTCCATACTAATAAAACTATATAGACGCGTTTACGTGACCAATATTGTTAGCTTGCAGGAAAGGTGATGAATAAATGTGGGCAAATTTTTTTGTCAAAATGAAGATTGTTGAAACAATGAAAACAAATTTGACTTTTGAAGTACCTCTGTGAGAGTTAAATTGGTCCAGAATACGACAGTTTGAATACCTGTGCGGGAGGTTAATGAACAGTAAAAGATATGTAATATTTATGTGTGTAGCCTTACAGGTGTATAATAGTTGTAAGCCTATTATGTTTATCTGAGATTGAGTAATAAAATGTCATCCCTTTTCCTGAATCTATTTCTATGGCATTTACTCTCTGAATTTTATGCTTAATTGTTTCTTTTTGATGCATTATTTATGTGTAATTACTCAACAATATTTACTATATATGTTTCTCGGTGTAAGGGGAAAGGGTGGCTTTAAACTTTTGGAATCGTAGTGATGATTTACATTTTAAACCATCCTTGGGCTATTTGACAACGCTTTGTATGTATTCATATGTTTCTCTTTAAAATCCATCCGTCCTTTCTCCTCTTTCCATTGATTGATTGATTTCAGGAGTTTCAGTACCAGCGAATAGACTAGAAATACAAGAATGAGTCCATGCATACTTGTAAGGGAACTACCAAACGATAAGCAAAGAGACTCCACCCTTTTGCTAGTGTAGCAGAAGAAGAAAACTCATGGAAGCCGTGGAGTCTGCTGATCGTTTAGGAAACCCTTATGAAAAATTGTTGAGTGCTTCTCTGGATGCCATGCTCTCCGCATATTCCAACATTCTCTCTACCACTAATTCCAATACCAAGTGGTCTAATGATTGATTGGAAGACGAGATGTTGCACTAGATAATTAAATGAAGGAATTGTACAATGCTCTCATCAGAGCTCAGGTGGCATTGTTGAACATACAAACCTGCTCACTTCATATTAGCATAGGAAACAGGAGCGAGGAGGGTGGCGGCGTTAATGATTGCAGTTCACTGCACTCTATGCTCTGCTCACCGCACAACAGTCTATGCTCTACTCACAGCATTGTAGTCGATGTGCCCACCTGCTTGATCGTCTTGCCCCCACCGCACCTCTCTGCTCACCGCACAGCAGTCTATGCTCTACTCACCGCATTGCAGTCGATGTGCCCACCTGCTTGATCGTCTTGCCCCACCACACCACAGTCGATGTGCAGTCACAACCACCAGCCACCTGCTTGATAGTCTTGCCCCCACAGCTGCTAAATAAAACGTGTTTTATTTCTTTGGCTAATCCTCCATTGTGCCATCGTCGTCATAAACCCCAGGGTTTAATTTCTATCAGAACGCTCTCCCTGGCTCCTCGGCATAGCGACCGCCATTATTTCACTGCTATCAGAATATATACAGAAAATCTCTCATCATATAGAGAAAAGACCTAGAAATGGCGGAGAATAACGCCGGCGGCTTCATACCCCTTGATCGAAAAGAGTACCCTTCAAAAGCTGCTCCTGGATCGGCTGACTCGAGCTTCTGGAAAACCTTCAAGAAGAAGGAGGTTTCCCGGCAGATTGCAGGCATTACTTGCATTGATTTTTGCCCTGAACCTCCTCACGATTTCGCAGTTACAACGTCAACCCGGGTAATTTTTTTACACATCAGCGTCCATATATAAGCACTATTGAAAATATGTACGCACTATTGATTATCAACGCGATTTACATTGTTTCTGCTTCCTAACCCTCAGACAATGTGCCCGAATACAATGTTAGAGTTTACTCCAATGACAAAAATTATGTGATTTCCAATTGCAAAAATTATTCAATGAACTGTTCTGTATACATGATAAATTGCAGAAATTATTCAATGAACTGTATTGTATATATGATAAAAGGCTATATTCAATCACCATTTGTTTATGTATACAACATTATCTAAAGAGAGATTCACTTGCCATCTTCCATGTCTGTATGCAAGGAGAAGGACATTGCCAATTTTCTTCAAAAACAATCCTTACAAAAAGAATTCAGCATTATGACATTTATGTGGGAACATAATTTACAGAAACTATTTTAGGGGATAAATCCCTTTTCGTGGAAATTTCTGACAAGATTTCTCTTTAACGAAAGCAAATAAACTAACCTGAAGCGCAGATGGGCTCTCACGCATGTAGTCTTCTAATGTCTGTTCTTTTTCTTCCACTTACAACACACCAAGGATGGATGGAATGACGCATTTTATTGCCAGAACATGTGCTTAATCGCCTTTTAGAACCATCCACGAAGAGTCTAACCGGAAGAGCCATAGATAACTGAAACTATTAAACTTGGAAAGATTGCAATCAGTCGGGTCATCAGATTACGGAGCCATGCCTTCATTTTCAGATTCAGAAATCCCTGCAACAAAAGGACGTACCGCAATTATATGTCATTCGTATCATAGGAACATTATGGGTAATCAATGTCCTTAGTCTTCAACTTGCGAAAAGCATGAGCTATTTTAATTCATTCATGCACCTGCATGATAAATTGCCCAGCATATGTTCCTGTGATCGATGAGCTCTGTCCAGATGCCAGAAGTGCAATTGCAAAAGAAGTTGAGCTCCAGTTTCCCAGAACATTCTGAACAACAAGAAAATAGGGTTTTCAGAGGGTTTCCAGCAAACATTTCGTACACATAATTACCAATAACATTATGAATAATTCTTACGGCGAAAAAGTGAGATGAATTTATGTTAACAAACATAATCTCTGAAGCATTTTCAAGTCCCAGAACAATTAATTAAAATCACGATGAACCGATAAGCGTGTTCACTCGCAAAGATGACTAAGCACATGAAATGCTGGAAATGTCGAAGTGGGGAGGTTAATGAAAACCTTACTGACAAAGTGGACTCTAAGTATTTTTAGGATTGCGGGATCAACTTACTTTTAGAAGAAAAGGTGCTCTATTCAGGTCCAGGTTTTGACAATTATTCAAATCATTTGACGACAACGTTGGTGAAGAACAGACTGACTCGAAGCAGTAATCGCGACATTGATTAGGAATGCCAAAAATAGCGCAATTCCAGTTTCTATGAGGAAATAACTGCACGCTTTCTATCATATAGACAACAATCCAAATTAGTGTTGGAATAATGTAGAAATTATGATACTTAGTTAAGATTTACGTAACTAAGTGGTTGTGAGTTGTTGTGTGTCTGTTCAATTTAGGGTTTGCTGATGGTTTTAGATCCACATTTGTAGGAGTTCAGTTCAAGCTTGTTTAAGCTTGTTTGTGCTATATAAATGTAATGATTGGCTTCAATAATTCAATCAAGTGAGCTCTGCTCACAGTTTGATTTTGCCTCTGTTATTTAATTTGGTATGAGAGCCTGGAAGAAGGGGCGTGTGACCTGCCATGTGTGACAGTGCATGAGTGAGGCGCTCATCACAGTGTTGAGAGTTGAGTCTGGAGCCAACTTGGTTTTTCTGTAGTGAACCCAATTTAAGGCTGCAGAAGACTGATGCGTCAACCCAATCTGGTGCGCATCTGTCCCATCTACTTGTGACCCGTGAGAATTATTTCTTACTTCTTGTCTCTGGTCTCCGCTTCCTCAAGAGTCTCTTGGATTTCGGAGGCATCGAAATATTCAGTGCGCACCAGGCATTCATGATCAGCATCGTGGAGTTGGATTGTGGATTGTTTGAGAGGGCGTGGAGTTGAGCGTGGAGCATCTGCAAAAAAAAGCGCGCGAATCCGGAAGAGGAAGAGATCCGCGTAACTACTATTATTGGAGAGAGGAGCTTCCACTTATGGTAGCCAGATGAGAAACACCACCAAGCTGGAGCTGAACCTTGCTGAGGCGGATCGCTGTTTGTATAATCACTTGAAGGGCATTGTATTCGCTATACATCTTTAGCCGTAACGTTGCAGGCACCGTGGCAGCCTTCATTCGAGTGGGAGGATTTTTTTTTTTACCCCTGGGGAATGTAACCCGCGAAGTCGACTCGAAGGCACTCGATGGGAACTTGAAGGGGAGAAGAGCAAGATCGAGGCTCGCCGAAGGTGAATCTAGACAGAGAAAGAAACCTAGATCTGAATTTGAAATCTTCAGTCGTGCTATACATATTCATCCGCAGTCGTGCTATACATCTTCATCCGCGGTCGATGCTGATGCACGTGGGATATTGCTTCTCAAACGGGTCGATTGATATTTGGCTCGAGTTGCGTTCTCGGATCAGCCGAGGAAGCTGTTGCATTGCTGTTGGCAGGAGAAGGCTTGGTGTGTTGGTGACGTGGATCACCAGATTTATTAATCTCCCCTGCCATAAATTTTGTCAACAACTCTCCAACTCCCGCATTAAATTCTTCCCTCCTCCTTCTACATTCTTCAATGTATCTCGATTTTTCTGCCAGTTAGTGTATTCGTGAAGCTTCTCCTGTCTCTAGAAACATACTCTGTTTTGTAATTACACGCAGCTGCTAAGTACTTTGTTTTTCTGTAATGGCTATACTCTGTTTTCTGGTATAAATGTATGCTGCATACTATGTTTTAAGCAGCGCTGCTGATGCTCTGTTTTTTGAAAGAGATGTGCTTTGTTTTCTTAAATGCATGTATTCTACTCTGTTTTAATTGCTGAAATATAAAAATTGTTTGGGGTTCCTTCCTTTTTATCTGTGGGCATTTTGCATGTAGATGCGTCTGAACCAGCGAAGTGGTATCAGAGCCTCTCTCCACGCGATCATGTACCTCACGTAGGAGCATTTCTGAATCACTTGCTCCACCAAAACAGGGGAAATCTTCACAGAGATTCGCGAGAGATCTGAGCTTAAATTAGGGTCTAAGAAAGTATTCTGGGTGCGTCCTACTTCTGCCGTTGAGCTCCACCTATGATGGTCATTGAGCAGGGAATGTATCTTTTCGACGGCTTGGTAATCGAACTCGGGAACCTTTTCTGGTTCGTCGTCAAGATTTAGCAGTGTGGAGCATTTTCTGAAGACCTGGGTTCGAGTGGCCGGGCGGATTCTGCATTTGGAAGGCCTGAATAAGTGGCCAGAAGGTAAAAGGATTTGGATTCGATTCAGTAGTAAGGTCATCATTGTCGTGTGAGTGCTCAAAAATGAGTGCTGCGCATCGGATTTTTAAAAGGCTTAAACCCTGAACCCTCGCAGCCATTGTGGGAAACCTCAATTCTCTGTGTTTTCAGAAAACTGAGGCTGCAACGCCCAGAGATTGGAAAAGGAAATAGAGGAAGAACAATAAAAGCATGCAAATTTTATTTAAAAATCATGGCAGGTGCAACTGGAAGCATTTTACAACCCGAGATTCCAATTTTTAATGGAAAAAATTATGACTACTGGAGTATAAGAATGAAAACCCTGTTTTGTTCCCAGGATGTTTGGGATTTGGTTGAAAATGGGTTTCCTGAACCAGCAGACCAGCAAGCCTATCAGGCTCTTTCACAA
>ML777984.1:916460-957101 GCA_009831015.1 Picea engelmannii | reverse complement strand
GAGTTGGAGGGCTATACAAGCTCGATGTGACGATGAAAGGACATCAAGCCTTGGCTTCAACAATGATGCCAACAGAGGTATTGTGGCATCAAAGGTATGGACATCTAAACTATAATGATTTGTTGCTTCTTCAGAAACAAGGCTTGCTGGAAGGACTTCCACTATTAAAGAATGAAGATAGTGCATGTGATGGGTGTGCTTTGGGAAAGAAACATAGAGAAGAGTTTCCTTCTCACGAAGATAGAAGAAAGAGGGATATACTTGAACTTGTGCACACAGATGTTTGTGGTCCCATGTAGACAAGGTCTATTGGAGGAGCATATTATTTTCTCATTTTCATTGATGATTGCACTAAATACACATGGGTGTATTTCATGAGAAAGAAAAGTGATGTTTTTGAATACTTTAAGGAGTTTAAAAATTTGGTTGAAAAACAAACTGGCAGGTACATCAAAATTCTCAGATCAGATGAAGGGGGAGAGTATAGATCTGGGGCTTTCATCAAATACTGCAAAGAAAATTAAATTCTACAACAGTTCACGGTACCACACACTCCTCAACAAAATGGAGTGGCAGAAAGGAAAAACAGAACCTTGGTTGAATGTGCATGAAGTATGCTTCAAGGTAAAAATCTCACTAATGGTTTTTGGGCTGAAGCTATTAGAACTGTTGTTTATCTGAAAAATAGAAGTCCTACTAAAATCTTAGATCATAAAACTCCATCTGAATCTTTTTATGGTTATAATCCTGTTGTGAATCACCTGAGAATATTTGGAAGTAAAGTTTTTGCTCACATTCCGAAAGAGGATAGGAGAAAGCTTGATGCAAAATCCATCAAGTGTAATTTTCTTGGTTACTATGATGAGCACAAAGCATATAAGATGTTTGATCCTAACATGCATAAAGTATTTCCAAGCAGAGATGTATTATTTCATCAAGATACAAGTTATAAAGTACATAGTCATAGTGAATGGAAAATTCCTCATGACTATATTGTAGAAGATGCAGATGTAACACATGTACAGAAAGAGGATCAAGAGGAGGAACAAGAACAGGTACAGTGTCAAGATCAATAAAAGGTTGAAAGAACTACACCTCAAAGTAGAAGAAGAGATGCCAGCACCAAGACTCCAAGGAGGACATCTCGTCTGATTCATACACCTATAAGGTACAAATATTATGCTTTGATGACTCAAGTAATGAACACTATAGAACCTTCAAATTATCAAAAAGATAAATAACATAAAGTTTGGGTGGATGCAATGAAAGAAGAATATGATTCAATAATGAAGAATGAAACATGGGAATTAACAAAGTTGCATGAAAACAAAGTTCCAATTGGATGCAAATGGTTGTTTAAATCCAAATTTAATGCTGATGGTAGTATAGATAAATATAAAACAAGATTGGTTGCAAAAGGGTATTCACAAAAAGAGTGAATTTATTATGTAGATACTTTTGCACCTATAGCCAAGTTAAACACCATTAGATTGATGATTGCATTAGCTACAAAACATAAATGGAACCTACATCAGTTAGATGTGAAGTCTATTTTTCTGAATGGAGAATTAAAGGAAGAAGTATATCTTGTACAACCTGAAGGATTTGTTAAACATGGACAAGAACATTTGGTATGCAAATTGAAAAAGGCTCTATATGGATTAAAACAAGCACCCAGGTCATGGTATGAAAAGATAGACAATTCATTTCTGCAAAAAGGATTTGTGAAGAGTAAGAATGATCCAAATCTCTATATTAAGAAAGATGGAAAAGAGAATATTGTTTTGATTTCTCTCTATGTTGATGATCTAATCATAACAGGAAATGCTTCTAAGCTAATTAATGAAATAAAAAAGCAATTATCACAAGTTTTTGAAATGAAGAATCTTGGAGAACTACATTATTGTCTAGGTCTTGAAGTATGGAAAGAAAATGGTGTGACATTGGTTACACAAAGCAAATATACCATGGAATTGCTTCAGAGATTTGATATGAATGGATGTAAGGTGATGCCTACTCCATTAGAACATAATGTTAAGCTCTATAGTGATGATGAGACCAAAGAATTGGATGGAACTCTGTATCAACAACTGGTGGAAAGTCTGAATTATCTCACCACAACCAGGCCAGATATTGCCTACTCAGTTAGCATCCTTAGTCAGTTCATGGCTAAGCCGCATGAGAGTCACTAGAAAGAAGCAAAAAGAGTCATTCGTTATTTGAAATGAACTATTGATTTTGGTATTAAATATACTGATGAATTTAATGTTAAGTTGGCAGCATATTCTGATTCTGACTCGGCTGGAAATCTTAGTGACAGAAAGTCAACCACAGGTTATGCCTTTAGAATTGGTTCAGGGGTCGTATCATGGAGCAGTAAGAAACAACCAACTGTTTCTTTGTCTACAACTGAAGCTGAGTACAAAGCCTTGTGCAGTACTACATGTGAAGTTGTCTGGATGAGGAGAATTCTTGAAGACATGGGAGAAGAACAAAAGGCACCCACAGTTATCAATTGTGATAATCAAAGTTCAATCAAACTTGCCAATAACACTATGTATCATGCCAGAACTAAGCACATTGAAATTCAACATCATTTTGTCCGAGAAAAGATACAGTCAAAAGAGATTGACTTAGTCTATTGTAACACACATGAAAATATGGATGATATTTTCATTAAGCCTCTTGGAACGGAAAAATTTGAAATTTGCAGAGAGTTGCTAGGTGTGGTAGAAAATCCATTTCTCCATTAAGGAGGAGTGTTGGAATAATGTAGAAATTAGGATACTTAGTTAAGATTTACGTAATGTTTTGGGTTGTTGTGTGCCTGTCCAATTTAGGGTTTGCTGGTGGTTTCAGATCCACATTTGTAGGAGTTTAGTTCAAGCTTGTTTGTGCTATATAAATGTAATGATTGGCTTCAATAATTCAATCAAGTGAGCTCTGCTCACAGTTTGGTTCTACCTCTGTTATTTAATTATTAGTTCATGCTTGTTTGATTTTATTAAAGACACACAAACATATCTTTGATTTCATAACTCTCTATAGAATCGAAGGGTACTTACGTTAACTCCATAAATACTAGGCTGTCATTTTCACGAGAGAACCAAGGTAGAATGAAGAAATATATTGTGGCTGGACATTGTCTAAATCAGAAACATTTTACATAAACCATAGTTCTCACCATAAAATAGAATCATTGGGAGATGCACTTTAATTTAAGTTCAAGAAAACATTACAACTGTTGTATACTAAATATTTTTATTGAATTAGTAGTAAGATGAAAAACTGATAGGAGCTTACTGGGTCAGCATGGATCCAATTACAGAGATGGCAAGAGCAGTTGCTCCTTGTCCGTTTAACCTAGGAATGAACAATCCTTTCAAGACCTCTTTGGTGTTAGGCTTTGCATATGCCATCTCTCCATAGAAACAACCAAACATTATAAATACTAGAAGAGTAATTAACAGCTCCAATTTTCTGATCTGGAATGTCAGAGCTTATAAGACATCTTAAAAGATCTTAAAGAAACAACGCTTCACAAAAATAAATGCATTCTTCTATGGAAATACTTGAATACAATTTAGTGGAAAGGATAAAGTACCCCAAATATTTGTAATACAAGGAGGAGGAGTGTGCTCAATCCAGTTAGAAGGAAAAAAATCCATATAGGTATATGGAACAGAATATTAAGGGCAAATGCAGTTCCAAGCACTGTTATGAATACTGTGATGTAAAGAGACAAAAAATTAGGATCAGAACAGAGGAATTAAAAGATGAGATATTGATCAATATTATTATTGAAACCGTGCATGGGTTGCAGTTTCTTTCCGACTGCTAAACAATCAATCTGTAGACTTATTGTTGTGATCAATTTAAACCCAGAAATTGAAAAAGAAAATACTGCACATTATAATTAATTCATAATGCTAACCTTCAGGAATATCTGCTGTGGTAACCGCCAGTTCTGCAAACAACCATAACCGCCAGATGTTTACCTGAGAGGGTGGAAAGTACATCGGTAAGGAATATTACTTTGAAGTTATCTAAGAGAAATATATAATTACGCCGAAAGGTGTATATCTATTGACAATGGGCAGATTTAATAGGGGTTTAGTGGTTAATAAGTTTTCTATGGGCATGATTAAATATGGCTGGAATATTCTTAGTAGTCACACAAAATAAATGGCTGTGATTTCAATCATTAACTTCCTAGCTATTATAAAGACATCTTTATGTGTTTACTTTTTTACATTTACCTAATCATATTTAAAAATTACTTTGATAGCTAACTAATTTCCACGTAAGTGATTAACATAAATTAAAATATTAACACGAGATAAATGAAGATCAACCGTTTATTTGTTAATCAATAATAAAATTTAATATATTCTTTCACGGATTGATCAACCCCGAAAGGCTCAGAAGATTAAAAGAATATATTAAATTTTATTATTGATTAACAAATAAATGATTGAGCTTCATTTATTTGGTGTTAATATTTTAATTTATGTTAATCACTTACGTGGCAATCAGTTAGCTATCGAAGTAATTTTTAAATATGATTAGGTAAATGTAAAAAAGTAAACACATAAACGGATGTCTTTATAATAGCTAGGAAGTTAATGATTGAAATCACAACCATTTATTTTGTGTGACTACTAAGAATATTCCAGCCATATTTAATCATGTCCATAGAAAACTTATTAAGCACTAAACCCCTATTAAATATGCCCATTGTCAATAGGTGTAATATATTAAATTTTATTATTGATTAACAAATAAATGGTTGAGCTTCATTTATTTGGTGTTAATATTTTAATTTATTTTAATCACTTACGTGGCAATGAGTTAGCTATCAAAGTAATTTTTAAATATGATTAGGTAAATGTAAAAAAGTAAACACATAAACAGATGTCTTTATAATAGCTAGGAAGTTAATGATTGAAATCACAACCATTTATTTTGTGTGACTACTAAGAATATTCCATCCATATTTAATCATGTCCATAGAAAACTTATTAAGCACTAAACCCCTATTAAATTTGCCCATTGTCAATAGGTGTAATATATTAAATTTTATTATTGATTAACAAATAAATGGTTGAGCTTCATTTATTTGGTGTTAATATTTTAATTTATGTTAATCACTTACGTGGCAATCAGTTAGCTATCAAAGTAATTTTTAAATATGATTAGGTAAATGTAANAATAGCTAGGAAGTTAATGATTGAAATCACAACCATTTATTTTGTGTGACTACTAAGAATATTCCAGCCATATTTAATCATGTCCATAGAAAACTTATTAAGCACTAAACCCCTATTAAATATGCCCATTGTCAATAGGTGTAATATATTAAATTTTATTATTGATTAACAAATAAATGGTTGAGCTTCATTTATTTGGTGTTAATATTTTAATTTATTTTAATCACTTACGTGGCAATGAGTTAGCTATCAAAGTAATTTTTAAATATGATTAGGTAAATGTAAAAAAGTAAACACATAAACAGATGTCTTTATAATAGCTAGGAAGTTAATGATTGAAATCACAACCATTTATTTTGTGTGACTACTAAGAATATTCCATCCATATTTAATCATGTCCATAGAAAACTTATTAAGCACTAAACCCCTATTAAATTTGCCCATTGTCAATAGGTGTAATATATTAAATTTTATTATTGATTAACAAATAAATGGTTGAGCTTCATTTATTTGGTGTTAATATTTTAATTTATGTTAATCACTTACGTGGCAATCAGTTAGCTATCAAAGTAATTTTTAAATATGATTAGGTAAATGTAAAAAAGTAAACACATAAACGGATGTCTTTATAATAGCTAGGAAGTTAATGATTGAAATCACAACCATTTATTTTGTGTGACTACTAAGAATATTCCATCCATATTTAATCCTGTCCATAGAAAACTTATTAAGCACTAAACCCCTATTAAATCTTCCCATTGTCAATAGGTGACGAAACCAGCCATTGACGACAGAAGTGCGATCCCAAGTTGCTGTAAAAAGTAACCACACAGACGGTGATTTTATTTCACGTGAGAAAAACATATATGTTATCAAGTTTTATCAGTATAAAGTGTAATTTCTATTCTTGGACACAGAAATTAATAGTAGATTTGTTTTGGAAAATCTTGCCAATAGTATTTGACATAATGTTTTGGGTCATTTTGATTACTTGAGCGCACAATTTCCCAAGCCGCATTACAGGCTTTAACCTAAAGTTTGTTAACTTCATATTTGCATTGGAAACAGGAGCCAGGAGGGTGGGGGCATTAATGATTGCAGTTCATTGCACTTTATGCTCTGCTCACTACACAACAGTCTATGCTCTACTCACCCCATCGAATTCGATATGCCCACCTGCTTGATCGTCTTGCCCCCACTGCACCGTAGTCGATGTGCAGTCACAGCCACTTGCTTGATCGTCTTGCTCCCACCGCTGCTAAATAAAACGATTTAATGCCTTTGGCTAATCCTCCATTGTGCCATCGTCATCATAAACCCAAGGGTTTAAGGTCTATCAGAACGCTCTGCTGGCTCCTCAGCTTAGCAACCACCATTATTTCACTGCTACACAAATATGCAAACCTAGAGCTTCAAACCTTCAGGTGCACATCAAACCTGTGGTTAGATGGGTTTGTGCTAGTTTTAACATAGTAGTATGTTCATAAAGGAACTAGCTAGTTTTAACATAGTAGCATGTTCCAAAGGAACAACCACATGGTTGCATTGGTTCACAGGTAACTAACCACAAACTCAAAGGGATCTTCTTAACACGTAAAACAATTGAGTGATGTCTGTACTGGAGGGATTTGGGAGGTGCACACATCAACCCTGGGGACAGTGACAGGCAATAGGGATCTGAAATAAACAACTCATGCCAGATCAGGGCCATTGAACAAGCAGGATCATTGCCACATGTGGCTTGTTTGTTTGATTCATCATTAGATTTATATCTTAAAACATTTGAGATCCTTTTTGTATGTTGGTTAAATTTTGAGAAGAGTTTTCAACATGAAGACTAAGGTCGATATGTGGAATATATAAGATGTCTAGTTGTTAAAACCAATGAATTTTTTAATCTAAGAATGAGTCGAAATATTAAATGGGATAAGTATATTAAATCCTAGTTCTTTCAGAAATATATACTATTAAGAGTCATCCAGTGGTAGTGTTGCCAATACAAATTATACCTTATTTAGGTCACAAATTATTTCATTTCATTGATAAATTGATATTAAATAGAATTAACTTTACTAAGGTTCTACCTACCATGCCATGAGTAAGTCTTTCCTCCTTCCATTCAACGAAGGCCAATAATATTAGCAGAGAACACAAAATGTTCCCTTCTCCCTCCCATAGACAGTGTGCTTGCCTCCCATGTTCTAGGTCATCCTACGCGTCGTATTATCCATGTGTGCATCCTGGGCTGTGTTTTCATAGTGCATGCCGTGTTTCTATCCAACAATCTCTACCATCCCAAAAGTCATCTGGTCAACACGTTTCATCGAACCGCACAAACGTTTTAGTGGGTTTGTTTTCTTCTCTGGAATTATTTTTTTCATTGGCCTAATTCTATGATTTTGTTTTCAATGGATTTAGAGATATTGATCTAATGTTATATGGAATGGAGAATATCAATACTACATGCATTTTAGAGCTCGCAAGCATGACACAAAGCCATGATTTCCACCGTAGTTTAAGAATTCTTTGAATAATCCCACTTTTTCTTTGAGTAGTACATTCCATGAGAGACTACCAACCCCCGAAAAGTCTACTTTTGTGGAAGCATATTCCTTTTCTCCCTGCTCACCACAGGAAAAAAAAAATTGAGTTTAGGCCCATATTTTAATAAAATCTATGTGAGGGAGGAAGTCCTCAAAGAGAACATGTCATAAATAATTTTATAGTGCAAGAAAGGTTATAAAGGCAACAATTACAATGGCTACAGGGTTTATGGGTTTACCTCTCTTTTTGAAAGAAAAACTGTTTTTGCCCGTTGTAACAATGAAGGCTAGATTTCCATGGTTGAGAGAAGGAAAAACAATCTATTAATATAGATTCCTATTAATATAAAACCATATTTTTTTTCCTTAAATTCTTCCCTCTTTAGATTATTTATTTGTAAATATTTTTCATCATGTCTTCTTTGGAGAAGAAAAATCCCTTTCGCCTCCATGACAACTTATTGCAACGTAAGTAGGGCCAAAGTGGGCTCTGAAGCTATTTTCGAAATAAAAACAGGTAGAGATACACTGTAACTTAAAATCTACTGTAGTCAAAACACTGTAATACAAATTACATATTATAACTTCAGATTATTTATGGAATTGAGCATAACATAACAATTTTGTATTATAATCACATTTATAAAATAAAATAAGAGGGAATTCATCCACATCGATATCATTGTATCGATAGGTGTCTTGTTCGAACTTTTCAATTTATACTTAAGCATTTTTTAGATTTCACATTGAATTTAGTAAAAAAAAAAAAACATTTTTTATCTACTACACTCAAATTCTACTGTAACACCCTATTTCCCCCAGTTTGTAAATATAACTAGACTGGCCGAGGACTATGGAAAACTCATAAGTATGAACATGTGATGTAAATGGACCTACATAAAGAGGTCAATGAATGTGAATAACATTCTGGATTTATTGCATGACTGTTGATGAGGGGATGTGCAGAAAAGAGACCACGATGGCGGTGGAAGGCACCTGAAAAGGTGGCGTTAACTTCCACCGAGAA
Source organism: Picea engelmannii (assembly GCA_009831015.1). Classification (NCBI taxonomy): domain Eukaryota; kingdom Viridiplantae; phylum Streptophyta; class Pinopsida; order Pinales; family Pinaceae; genus Picea; species Picea engelmannii. The sequence continues at coordinate 948,321 of ML777984.1, read as the reverse complement.
TTAAATACCGTATTTGGAATCCACTGGCCCGGAGAACCAAAAGCGGCTCACTGGCCCTGAAATTCAATACCTTGCAGGCTGGTAGGCAAATGGCTTGATGAGGGATGGGATGGTGAACCGGGCCTTGAAATTCAATACCTCACAGGCTGGTAGGCGGATGGCTTGATGAGGGATGGGATGGTGAACCGCACATCCATAGAGCCATCAGGCCTGATCGACGCAAGGGTAATCATGCCACACGCAACCTCACGAGAGGATAAGGCGTATGGCAGAGACGATTGAAAGGGAAGACGCGAGGGGAACTCTGAAAGAGGCAGAGTGAGTGATAGCAGAGAGGAAGGATTGCAACCTTCGCTCCTGATCACTGGCAGACAGAGAGACGCAGTCTCGTAGCATCGTGGCATCAGCTTGGAGGTGGCCAGTGGTAAATCCGTTGGGAGTCGCTGAGCCTATGGTTGGGTGGAAACGAGCACCCCTCTCAGTAGTGGCACCCACTTCTGGTGTTATTTCTGATAAGTATTTTATGTATTGCATCTTGAAGTTCATACCCTGATATATATATATATATATATATATATATATATATACATACTCACAGCACTGTGATATTGTGAATGATTTTAGTGTAAGAATGTCTATGAATGTTTTGATAATAATTAATGGATATATGCTTGTAATAGAGGAAGCCATGCACGACATACGTCGATAAAAATGAATCTAATCTTGCCAGGTTGAACTAAGTCAGGTATCCAGTCCGTTCTCGGGAATTTGTTTCCCTTATCTGTATCCAAGAATGCCCCGGAATAGACCTCTTCACGAAGATTCCCTCCTTAGACAGGTTTACCAAGAACCTGGAAAAAGGGCGTGAATGTGCAAGTCTTAGCAACCCTGTGCGAAGAGGAATGACTCTCTTAAAGTCTCGAAGTAGCAGCGTAAGGATAAGTATTGATCAATGGATGAGATCCCGTCGGGGAATCTATAGTCATTCACGACCGTTAGATCGAAGGAAAGAATGAGGGCGTAAATTGCCTTAACCCCTTTTTCCTCTATCTTCATGAGTAGCGAGGAGATCCGAATCGTAGAACCCCAGCTTCCATGAGAACATCTGGACCGTTGGTTTTTCCACGTCCAAAAAGCAGTGGGAAAGAGCGCGGCATCGGGACCGATCTAAGCCGTCAGATCTTAGCCAAGACACCCAACATACGTTAGATCTATAGGGAGATAAATGAGGGTTAAGCCCTCGTGAATAGGACCTCGCTACCTTGGAGGTTTGCGGGGTAGAAGTCCAAAAGTTGGACGCTCCAAGTCACGAGCGGCGAGGCTACGAGAGGACCTGAGCCGTCCATCCGAGGAGGACAGGTGGCAGAGATCCAGGAATCTCGTGAGCTCGGGGCTCGCAGGGTAGAAGTCCAAAAGTTGGACACTCTAAGTCATGAGTGGCAAAGCCATGAGAGGATCTGAGCCATCCATCCGAGGAGGACAGGTGGCGGGGATCCAGGGACCTCGCTACCTTGGAGGTTCGTGAGGTAAGAGCTCGAAGTTTGGATGTTCTAAGTTGTGAAGCGGCGAAGTGGCGAGAGGCTGTGAGTTGTCCATCTGGGGAGGACAGGTGGCAGAGATCGAGAAGATATCGCGAACTCGGGAGCTCGCAGGGTCAACGCCCAAGTATTTGGTGTTAAAAGTCGTGAGACACGAGGTCGCGAAGCAGCGAAGTGGCGAAAGGCTGTGAACTGTCCATCTGGGGAGGACATGTGGCAGAGATCGAGAAGATCTCGCGAACTCAGGAGCTCGCAGGGTGAACGCCCAAGTATTTGGTGTTAAAAGTCACGAGACACGAGGTCGTGAAGCAGTGAAGTGGCGAAAGGTTGTGAACCGTCCATCGGAGGAGGACCAGTGGCAGAGATCGAGAGATCTCGCTAACTCAGGAGTTCACAGGGTGAGAGCCCAAGTATTGGGTATTCAAAGTCACGAGGACGCGAGAAGCGAGAAGGTAATAACCGTTGGATCCAGATCACGGGAAGACGGTTGGATCCGCACGTGGGATCGTGTATCGGAGCCTCGCGAGAAAAGGCCCGGGAATTTGGCCACGGGAATCACGAGGTTGCGAGTAGCGAAATCCCTCGGGGAAAATTCAACGAGTCAGCTGACCATCGGGTCTTGGGGATCTGAGAACCCAGTGTTCAACCTTTGAACTCGCGAAGTCACGAGTTCCGATTCCCCGATAAATCAAGGAAGGGGGGATCGCGCGAGAGAACTGTGGGAGTAGATTTCCCGATAGGGAAATAGAAGAACCTTGGAGTTCTTTGGGTGAGAAGAAGAAGACCCTGTGAGCGGACGTACCCGTGGTTGGCGCGCTTGCGTCAGGTGGGACGTAAGACCACGGTTATGTACAGATAATCGGGTAAGTAAATAGAAAACCTGCGATTCGGGGATTGGCATTTTGCTGCTACAAGCTCCGGGGAGTCTCATTACTTAGAAAACAACGAAATTTTTTTATTGATGGTAGTGGGTGTGTTACATCTACATAGAATGTCGCCCTACTCATAATGTCATTTCATTGTCGAGGGTGATTTTTTTGTAGGTGGAAAAGTGATTTACGTGTGTGAAATTGAGATTATACACGTGACTTATGCTTCCAAAACGTCGTAGGAGAAATTTTCGTCTCAAACCAAGTGAAGATTAACAATGATAAAATAAGACATGAAGAATAATCAAAGAAACATGAACAAATAATTCATCTTTTGTTTCCTTCATAGCAACATAAATCCATCACTAAATTTTTAAGTAGTCAGTATCCATTTCTAGATCTTTTAAGCAACCAATAAGTATCCATTTCTAGATATTTTAAGTAGCGAGAGAAGTCGAAAAGTTTCTTTGTTTTTATCCTTATCTATTGTTGAAATGAATTTATCTTAATTAGTCATTTTATGCAATATCACCTTTCCGCGAAATAGAAAGCAAACACACCTGAAAAAATCCATATTGTTGATAAGCATGCTTGATATTGCGAATCACCTTATCCCTAGTAGAGCCATTAAAATTGCAATATCCACCATAAAATTGTCAATATCCACCAAGGGATTAAATTCCGAGAAAACGACCTCGCTTACCTGTGTCCTCTCACTAGGAGGTGTGATATAAAAATATAGAATAATTTGAAGACAATTGATTCCATAATAAACCAATCGAAACTTACATGATTGTTGTCTCGATTTTTTCTTCTAATGGTCTCCTTTGTTGTCATCAATGTTGTAGTTGCTTCTCCAACCAATTGTTCTAATGTTCGAGAAGCATAATATTGAGATTCTACAATGTAAGCATATTTCAAAATAGATGTTATTTATAGAGTTTCGAGTTAAATACAAGAACATATGTTATTTATTTTCTGTGTGTTGTAGGTATCAAATGTGATAAAAGAAGATATGCTATTTATTTTCTATGTGCCATAGGGAATAAAGGTAAGGTCATAAGGAACATTTATTTTCTATGTGCCATAGGGAATAGAGGTAAGGTCGTAAGGAATAGAACAACAACAATCATGGTATGGATAGATGATACATATGAAATAGATCATGGTATGGATGGATTATACATATGAAATAGATGAATAATGCATATGAGTTAGTCTCTTATAATTGCAGGGGATCAAAGGTCATAAGGAATATCCTAACAACAATCATGGTATAAATGTATGATATGTATGAACTAGATGGATGATGCGTATGAGCTAGTCTCTTATAATTTAGACCCTGCAATAGATCTAGAACTAGTTGTTGGTCCATCCCTACTATAGGTTTGGAGGTGGTTGCATAAGCATTTGTTGAAGAAGAAGCTTGTTGCCATAGGTTTGTACATGGTTGCAGAAGCACTTGAAGAAGTTTGCAAGGACTGATTTTGAGAAATTGCAGGTTAGGAAGGATCCTGGTCTACACCCTATCCCTGCCTGGAAAGGTAGTATCCTCCGCTTAATTGATCCATAGAGGTTTATCTAGGCATCATCACAAAAGCAAATGTCTGCGAAGAGAAAAAAGCATGACACGGGTTATTTAGGTGAGGATAGATATTGCTACCGTACGAAGGCATGTTGTGAAGGGAGTATTCCATACCATAAAATGGACTCCCTCCATATGAAATACCAAAGGACAATGGAGGCTCGTCATAGGAAGAGTGTTCATAGGAACTGGCATAGCGAATGAGGGATACACAGATGGGGTGTAATAAGTAGAATAACCACTCATTTGAGCACTTTCTCCTTGAAGGATGAAGTCAGGATTCGATCTGTAAGAAGGGATATTCCAACCTCCCATAGTGAGAGTCGGTTGAGGGATGTGACTCCTATCAAATGAAGACGTAGACAGTGGAGCCATCATGCCCCCGGATCCAAAACTAGGATTCATATAAGCAGGAAAGGGAGAGGATGGAAAGGGTGAAGGCATGTTTGGCACATTAAGAGGAAAATAATTAGAGACCCAAGGCATTGACTGAGTATCATAATTATGCATACCATTATGAAACAAGGACGGATTCGTCCCCATGAAATGAGTGAATGTCATGGGGGAGGTAGTGTTAAATGAGGGAGCCAAAGGGACTTGACTATCCATGATAATGAAAACTCACAGCGTAATAGAAAATCCTAAAGTCAACTAATAATCAAAGAGAACACCAAAAATAAAATAAACAAAAGGCCAATATGCACACAAACAAGATAAAGTGGCTGAAAGGGGCCTCCCCCCTTAAAGTATGTATGCCTCTCCCAAGAGGGGCCTGAGACTCCTTGCAAAAGATCAGAGGTATAAAATCAGTTATAAGGGCCCTTGTGGGCTTAACAACCAGTCGGTCAGATCCCCCCCAGAGAGGTAATTCTACATAAAGGTTGTGTGTTGTCCGACCCTTATCTAACTCAAGTTAATTGAAGAATAACCCCTGCAAGTAACCTATCTGGTACCTATGTCAAGCAACTAAAAAACTATGATATAACTGATGCGCAGGAGAACAGTCGTAAGTCAGGTCTATTATATGGCCAGGGTAACAAAGACCGAAACCTTGAAAGCACCGCCTTTCATAGAGGTAAAGGTACTAGAAAGATCCCCATATACGAATAGATCCCCATAAATATATCTGAAGATAAAAAGGTATTGGGGGGATATTCCCTCAACCAACCTCACGTGACCTCGTGCTTAACTACGACGTAAGAAGAGCCTCCTAATGTCACCAATTATACAATGGATTTCACCACTCCCTTAGTCAGAAACATGTGTTGATTTAATATCCTTGGGGAAGTTTACTCACAAAATCTTATTCCAAGGCTCTAAATCCTAAGATAGTTTGTGCACCCTAGAAAATAAAATCGTTTCTAATCAATTTTAAATTACTAGCATTACTTTTAGTGGCCTTGCTTACTCAAAAAATATGCGGTCATGAAACTAATGATGTTATGATTCAACAAGTAAAATAAATGAATATGAATAAAATGCAAAGTCATAACTTCAATTCCCAATAAATGATAATCTTTTCAAAATGCAATTTTCAATTTAGTTCTGCAATTCCAAATAATTTGAAATCTTTCTATACATGTACTAAGATCAATGATAAGGACCTAAAAGATCAAATGCCAACAATGCAAAATGCTTAATATTTTTGTATTTTCAATATAAAAGAATGAAAATGAAAGGACCGAACAACAACTTGATATAAAGATTCTACTATATGTAAATAGAGACAAACCAAGTAGGATATCAAGAAGAGAACACCCATCCCAAGATGAAAGGACAATCAAATGAAAAGGATGATGAGAAAGACACCGCCCAAAAATTCAACCAAAGAAAGGTTTATTATCATTCCACATACACTTAACAGTCATAACAGAGACCCAAGAAAACTTTAACAACCATCAAAACTTACCCAACAAACATCAAACTCAACAACCAAGTGAAAAAGGATGTTGTACACAATTGTTCAAGTGAAAACTGCGTATATACGCCTCTTGCAAAAGGAAAGCACACTTATGTACGCGACTGTCAGGCAAAAACAGGCAAAAACTTGCGTATATGTGTTAAAACATTGCCAAGGTAAGGACAAGGCTAAGAAAATCATACTCAAAATGAACAGAGGATGTCAAGCAATCAGAGGACAATAAAATCAATATAAACGAGAGAAATCAAAGGAGAAAAACACTCCAAACCCCAAAAAGAAGATTCTATCCCAAGTATGGTCACCAATTATGTTACGAGGGAAATCTCTCTATGGCAAGGGGTAAACCACAACAAATGGAAATGATTGCATAAATCAACTATAATCTCAGGTATGCTATATAAAAAAATATGCTAACAAGACAAGATAAATATCCTACCTCTTCCAGACGTTCGATGAAGTCCACTGTTGAGCACTTGACTCAAAGTAATATACCTACAACTTGTCCTCAACAAACAAGAAACAAAAGCATATGGTGATAATATATAAAGTTAACACATTCAATAGCATTATCCATCAACATTCATAACAAATATTCCCATGGAATAACAATTCAAATATTTGAAAGATATTAATTGGACAAGAAAAGAGTATTTCTATTAAAATGCAATCAACAAAAGTGAATGAATTACAAACTTCTGTGTCGACACAGTTCGGAACCAAAAAAATAAGTCCCTTCGAGCTCGGCCTTCACCACTTCAATTCTCCACCAAATTTAAGCTCATATAAGAGAGACAATGCAGTTCTCAATCAAGTAGGGAAGAGCTTGGGGGCTGAACAATGTGATCAGACTTAAGAGGACAAAGGGATGCAGACTCAATATGAAGTGAATAATTTCTCTAGAGTAACTTTTCTCTCAACGTTGAATTCTTCTCCTCCTTTTCCATAGCTCGGATATGGCCCATTTATAGCCTTCAAGTGGAACTGAATGGCCGATTCGAAACGTTTCCAGTATATGGAAGGTCAAGGATCATGGATCCCATGACGTGACATGGAAACCAGACACTATTTTTTAATTTTGGGCACAAAACTTGATGTACACAGGTTGTAGTTGTGCAACTTGTGTATACACATGTTTTATAGCTGTCAGAGCGCGTATGTGTGGAAAAATATTGTTTTTAGCTCTTGGATTTGCAAAAAGGGACTTCAAGTCTGCATAGGGAAATGGAAAAAGGCTTTCTGAGCAAATTTGCATAAGGTGAGGCAGATCTTGCTATAACATAGAGAGTTAGAAGAGCTTCCATATATCATTGGAAAGGTCTCAGAATAATATTTCCAACCATGTAACTTGTGATTCCATTTGAGTTATTTATTTAGGGTAAAAATTCCTTCAGATATAGGGTATCCAAATTAACCACAAATAATACTTTCAACAATCTCCATCTTGCAATCTTTATCTTGGACAATTGTTGGCTTCTTCACTTGAATTTAGGGGATTCTTTACTTGGTTTTAGCGATTCCTCAAGGCTCTTTCAAGGCTCCATTTGAGTATAACTCAGAGTGGGTATGTGGAAACAACCACATGTTATCTCATCCCATGAGGGGCATACTTAAAACTTGTGTTATAAGGGGACTATTGGGCCATGGAATTTTCATCTTTTTTACATCCTCTTTCCATATTTTTAATCCATTTCTCTTACCCATAACCTCGTATTAATGCTTATTAATCCATTTTAATGCTCATATGCAAGATTTATAACTTTAGGTGATTTCCATTATGTTTTCTTAGTATTTCATATGAATTATGATTAAATATTAGAGAAATACAATATCTTGCATTTATCTTTGAGTTAATCTGCAAAGACAATGTTCTAGACATGTTAGTGTGAAAAATGTGATATCGCCACAGGATGTATTTTGGTTCCCATTGTTGCAACTCTATCGATGCTGCAAGTCATCGAAGGAAACCTGAGTCATAAGAATTGTGAGTCATGTTGTCACATATTTTTTATTTATGAATTTATGAAACAATAATATTAGTTCAAGACAATCAAATATATAGAGATAATTTTGCAATTCCAAGACGAAAGATTAGTTTGAGTGGTTAACTAAAAATCTCAAACCATAAATAGTGGTTAACTAATAAATATCTTGGAGTTATTTATTATTTGTTAATTATTAGCAAAATATCTTGGAGTTATTTATTATTTTCTAATTATTAACAAAATATATTGGAGTTATTTCTTATTTTTTAATTATTAACAAAGATTTTGAAGTTATTTATTGTTTGCTAATTATTAGCAAAGATCTTGGAAGTTACTAATTAATTGTTAATTGTTAGCAAGGATCACGGAAACTATTCATTATTTAGGAAATTATTTTAACCACTATAGATTTATTAAATAAATAAATGAGTTTATTTAGATATTCATTATTTCTAGTTTCCATTAAATTTATGTATAAAAGATAGCACTATCTCCATTATTGGGGGAGGACTCTTGGAACAATGTGTGAATGAAAATAAAATAATTTAGTGAGCTTTTATTTTAATGGTATTTTTATAATTTATGTAGTGTATGATTTAATTAATTAATTTGATGTATTTCCTTTGCATAGTTGAAACATATTTATTTCTTTTGATTAACTTAATTAATTTAATTAATTTATGTTGATATAGAATAATATCAATGGTCTATTATATGAGGGCATGACCCACTCCAATAGAATAAAGTGTTTTGTAGCTTATATGATTTCTTTGATTTATTGTTGTGTAATTTTATGAGTTCATGTAGGATTTATTTTGTTTAATTATGTAACTATATTCTTGATTCAATTTGTTCATGTATTTATGATACTATGACTACACTGTATGATAGTTCACAAGTTCCATACGAGCCCTGAATTGATAATTAAATGCATTGGATGTTCTAATAAAACAATTAAATACAATAACATGGACCACTTTAGAGTTATATACACGTATCTCAAAGGCTCCTTCAAGGCACTTTAAGGATTCAATACTCAAACAATCTCCCTTTTCACCGCCACATCATCATCATCATTGTTACATTCTCATCCTTACTTTGACTTCATCATCATCACTACCACTTCGACATCAATGACAACATTTTCTCAACAATATTTAAAATCGAGAGATACAACACAACTTGGAAGATCCCCTTTGCATATGTAAAATTGATACTTCCTAAAATAAATCTCAGTCTAGTTTGCAACATCGTTGTTGAATCATCACCTTTGTCTTTTTCAATCATTTTCTCCTAACAGTGCAAAAATGCAAGTAAAAATACAAGACACCCTTTAACTTACAAATGGGGTTTTATAGTATACTAATGTTTTATGTAAAGCAAATTGAATCAATTTAAAAATTTTATATTCGAAGAATGTAGAACATAGATTATAATAGATATAGCAACTTGATATGTTTGATAAGATGTTTTGCACCATGAATTTTCTTTTATATCCAAATTTTTCCATGCTATCATGCCACTCATTTATTGCCCATCTATTATTTTTATCGATTATCTAATGAAGTATAGTCTTAAATTACATGCTCAAAAAACTATTAAATTGACTTTACTAATTTTCTTCCGTTGGAGTTTAATCCCAAGTGGCTTGGTACACAATTGGAAAATGATTGTCATTTGGAATCTAGATGACCAAATCCCATATTTTATTTGAATCACAAATCCATTTAGGATCAAATTTAAATAAAAATAACAACGTTAGCCATGTAGACATGAGATAATTTCTTCATTGTGCCATAGAGGAAGCTTGAACAATTAACTGCATATTAGAAATCTTCATTGCTTTTGCCATGTTTCATTTTCTTGACAACAATGGTCATCGAGTTAATACTCGAACCTTGAAGATTGATGTTATGGCTAAACATTTGATCAGAACACAATAGGTTATAGATCTTGCATCACTCGTGTTATTTGTCTCTATTTTGATGATTACTAGTTGATAAACAACATGAAAAAAGCTCACATTGGTTCATTTGTTAAAAAATTGACTTTACTTTGGTTCATTTGTTAAAAAATTGACTTTCCTAATATTTGTTCACTTCAAATTGTCCTTTTTGGTTGTTTTTAAAAATATTTTGGAAAATATAATTATAGTATAATTATAGCTAAAGTATCCCTTTTGGCATCTTACTAGCATATAATTTTCTTCCTGCTATATGTTTATGGTATGTCAACGTTATTGCAGTATAAAAAATATTGTTTGACATACATCAACATGAGAAGAAGCATTGAAGGAAAAGAGAATGAAACATGATCATTTAAGTTAGAAGTGAAGAGGTGGAGATTGTGAAATATGAATTCAAATATCTTCTTTTGTCATTTGTTAGCTAAGTTCTATTTCTTCCCATGCATAGGAACAAAACAATAACTTACACCCCAATCAATATTGAAGAGTTGACTAGATGCAAAGATGGACAATTTTTTTATGGAAATATTGTTGTTACATACACAACAATACTTGAAAAGTCATGAAAGTCAAATGAACCAACAATACTTGAAAAGTCACGAAAGTCACATGAACTTTTATGAGAAGATTTAACAATTGTCAAAGGTGAGATGAAAATAACCTTGAATGTTTGGATTAGTTTCATTGAACAACACCAAGAAAAACTTATACCAGAAAAATGAATTCGTATTACAAATTTCAAAATTGCACCCAAAACCAGTTACAATCATGGAGAAGTTGAATGTATCTTGCTAGTATATCCGGAGACTAGCATAGAAAATATAACACATGTTTGTCAGCAATACAACTTCATATAAAACATTTGAATCAAAATACTTTTAGAAGCAACAAAACAATATGCACTTAGAACAATAAGTTCAACTGTCACCGATGCAAAAAATAGAGATGCAATATACCTTAGAAATCAAGGGTGACAATTCACAAAATGATAAGATAATGGTAAGAGTGTTTCCATACAAACACGCAGATTACAAAAAAATAATTTCCCTTATATCTATTTTCTATAGAAAAAAAAATTAACATGTGCTTTGTTGAAATTGTAGCTACAATAATTTCCAACATTCACAATTTTACATATAAAACACTCTTCCGTGGAAGATTCTCCTACTTGCATTTTTTGATGTAACTCAAATTCAACTACAACAATGTTTTACCTGAAAATAATAAGCTCTTTCACACTTACTCTAAGAATTCGAAGTGCTTCACAATTTTTTTGTGAATATCCATAGTGTGTTATAAAGTTACTTCTATGAATTTTAATCACTAGATGGAATCTTTCTGTGCCTCTATTATCTATATGCATATTTTTTTTTCCTTGGATACTTACACTTTTTTTTTAATATATATGTATTCATGGTCACGTTTTATCTCTAAATAACAAGAAATATATTTACTAGAACAAATGTAAGTAACATTCAACTTGTTGATATCAAGTTGTTATTTATTTGTTTATAGAATTAATTGTCATGATAATTTGTCTTTTTTCATTGTCTTTCTATTTCTTTAATCATATGATGAATATTTTCTATTTTTCTTTGTTCATATATTAAAAGTTGACATCTAACTTGTTTATGAATATTTAAGTGTTTATTTATTTTTATTTCATGGTGTGGATTTTCTTCAATTTACACATAAAAACATGTATTTCTATTTTAACATATTAATTGAACATATTAACATATTAATTGAAAAAATTAAATACTCTCTACTAAATATAATCTACAAAATTGTTATAAATGTAAAAATATTTTATAAAAATTGAAAATTGTTATAAATATAAAAATATTTTATAAAAATTGAAATAGATTTTAATTTTATCTTTGAACTATTATCTTAAAACAATCTCAAAAATTTAACCTTCCATCTTAAACTATTATCTTAAAACATTCTAAAAAAAAACTAACTATTATCTTAAAACATTCTAAAAAACACTAACTATTATCTTAAAACATTCTAAAAAACTATAAAAATTATAATAGATTTTAACCTTCCCTTTCAACTATTATCTTAAAACATTCTAAAAAATGGGGTATGTTTTGCTTTTCATATTTGTGATAGACGAACGGCTATTTCTCTTTCTTACAAAAGGCCACCGACCAACTTTTTAATTCGTTTGTGGGAGAGAATTGAAACTACGCAATCAATTTTCGAGGAGGTTATCGAAGAATTTTCCACGCGTTCTTTATCTCTATGCCGCAATCAATAGGGCGCGTTCTCCATTCTCAGTCTTTCAATCTTCTCGTTATCGTTCAACACGGAGTTTTATGAATTTCACACATGACTTTGTATCAACTTGATTGTTTGGCATGTTCAAATCAATACGAGGATTCGAAGAACTTTCGACGCGTTCTTTCATCTCAATGCGACAATCAATACGGCGCGTTCTCCTTTCTCAGTCTTTCAATCTTTTCGTTATCGTTCAACACGGAGTTTTATGAATTTCATTATATGAAAGCGAAGACTCAAGTTTACGCGGAGGTTTCCAAGAATTTTCGACGCGTTCTTTCATCTCTGTGCGGCAATCAATACGGCGCGTTCTCGTTTCTCAGTCTTTCAATCTTCTCATTATCGTTCAACACGGAGTTCTACGAATTTCACACACGACTTTGTTTAAACATGATTGTTTAGCATCTTGAAATCAATACGGCGAAGACTCAAGTATAATTCGGAGTTTTATGGATTTCACACATGCCTGTGTGAACATAAATGGTTTGGAATTTGAAATCAACATGGCAAAGGTTCAGTCTGCCGTGTCCTTGGGATTTCACGTATCACTGTTATATGAGAAGTGTTGTATATAGAACAATTCCACCCGTTTTCTTCGTCTCCATGCGGTATTCAACACGGCGATTTCCCTTTTCTCATTGCCTTCCAATTATCCGGATCACCCGACATATCCAACAGGAATTCCACCCAGGACCTGTTGTGTCTATATATATACGTACATAGACAAGAACAGAATTCAGAGGCCAGGGACCTTCGAGTTAGAGAGGAAGAAATAGATCGTAAGGTTGTTTTTTTAATGATGTCTGTGTGCTTTTTTATCATTGTGGCCTCTGTAGAAGCAACTATTAATTACCGAAACTGGTAGCCATTTTCCCATACTCATCTTTAAGATGGTTTATACGATTATCATCAATATCTGTATGACAACATGCCCGATGGATTAACTTCGCTTCAACCTCATTCTGATTCAGATTTCGTTTTAAATGAATATCTGTTGAAAGACGTGAATTATATCATCGATGAACGGCGACGATGGAAGGGACGTGGAGGCTCTTTTGTCAGAGAGACTATCACATCCGATCCATATGGATTGTTGTTCAGCTGTACGGCTCCGAAATCCGAGATCATATCCTCGTTGTTGGGTATTAGCTGCAGACAAAGATAGCAGGAGAGTTGTTGTTATGGACCTTCACGGATCAGGTTTGGAGGATACAGTTTCGCTCTCTCTTGGCAACTTCTCACTATGGAGAGTTTTGAATATTTCTGATAATAATTTTGCRGGAAGAGTTCTACCCAAGCTCGGGCAGCATGCCTTCAWTGRAAAAAAAATCAGAATGAGAATGACGTTGAAGCGAAGATAATCCATCGATAATCTTGTGATACAGATATTGATGAGCATTGTATAAACCATCTTCCTGATGATGAGTATGGGAATATGGCTTACCGGTTCAGTAATTAATAGTTGCTGTAGCTACATAGGCCGCCGTGATAAAAAAAAACACACAAGCATCATTAAAAAATATATATATATAGATCTATTTCTTCCTGTGTAAGGTCCTTCGGCTCTTGGCGGAATCAATAAACTGATTTGTCTTTTTCTAGTTTTTTTTATTTAGTGTATTTACGGCATTTCATAAGGTTTGCTTGGAAATTTATATTCCATCATCAAATATGATAAAAAGTTAGATTTTTTTTATTAAAAATTATAAATTTAGTTTGTTAAATGATTTAAAAAAAAATTTGTTAGATGATTTTAATTTTTTTTTTCCAGTTTTTTCTAAAAAATATTTGCTATAAAATTATCTCTAAAAGTTTGCATATTAAAAATTAATAAAATTTACCAAAAATTTTACATTTTAAAATAAATTTTCATCTTTAAAATACATTTATTTTACACTATTATAAACATTGAATAACACACACACACACACACACACATATATATATATATATATATATTAATATTCTATCCCCAGGTGCTCCACACAGCAAGAATGGAGCACAAGTAAATCAAGGTGAGATCTCTTTTTAAATATTTCCTTACATTTACACGTTACTTGCCAATCAGTCTACACCCCTGCAACTATCTGGTTTATATTATTATAGATCATGTTAGATCCAAGATAAATCTAGGATTCTAACACTAGGAGGACAAGTAAAATGGTATTGTTTTGTTTTTGGTGTGTAGGAAGCATGTTGTAGAAGCTAAAGATGGAACTTTAGTACTGTAGGAGCCAAGAATACACTAAGGACAAATTTTGAGAAAAGACAAGTCATTCACTCATCTCCTTGGGTAATGATATTATTTCTTGTTTCTAGGAGAACCATAACAAATATATCCCATTCCTGTCTAGTATTGCTAGGCCAATCCTAGGGAGATCTTACTGACTATGCAGTGGGATCCTTGTGAGATGAAATCCCATAGCCTTAATTTCCACCCTATATGCCAGAGAGGAAGCCATCAGAAGATAGAATCCCTAATACATATTTTTCCTAATGTTTTACCCCTTCTAGAGGAGTTTTGGAGGCCCTCGTCGAAAAACTAGTAGACAATAAGCGAGGCCCTAGATGGATACTAGTGGCTCAATAAGAGAGGCACTTTCATACTTCAAGAATTGAGGATTTACAAGTTGATGCGTAAGGGATGAGTTGGATTTTTGTGTCAATGTACTAGGAACTCACATCATTCGAGTCTCTAGTGGCCTCTAGAATATCTAGAAGCCTCTCCCAAACCTCATCCAAGAGTTATATAACAAAGGAAATCCTTGGGAAAGAGGAGGAGGAATTCAGAGTATTCTTATGCTGTCAATTGCAGAGGTATCCATCATAACAGTGGAAATTCAATGAGCCTAGCCTAGCCAAGGAGTTGCAAGGAAAGGAAAGGAAAAAGGAGGCTAAAGGAGGATGCATCTTCATCAAGTTGATGTATGGAATCACATGTATTCTCTATGTTTCATTAGTAAATCATTTATTTTTCCCGATTAATATTTGTCTTTGATACATAAATATTTATATATGGCTTATATTGTTATATATCAGGTTAGATCCAAGGTATATATGGGATTATAACACTAGGAGGACAAGTACAATGGTATTGTTTAATTTTTGGTGTGAAGGAACTAGGTTGTAGAAGACTGCAACATGAAGGATTACACTAAGGAGAAACTTTAGGAAAATGTAATCCATTCTCGCATCTCCTTGTGTAATGATCTTATTGCTTGTTTCTACGAGAACCATATGAAATATATCCCATTATTGTCTAGGATTTCTAAGCCAATCCTATGGAGATCTTACTAATTATTCAATGATATACCTGTGAGTAAAATTCCCATAATATATTAGCGACTCCACTAGGGAAATATTCTTCTCTATTTCAGTCTCTTTTCCTACCTCTTCCTCTAGTTTTGTGATTTTCATTTGAGTCTTCTTCTGTTTCATTCATCTGAGGGTGTATATATGGTAGATCTGATAGGTTTAATACATATATGTAAGGTCTGCAATAGATCAATCTTTTCTAGAAAGGGAAATTTTGTAGGCCCTCGCTTATTGATTTGTAACTGTATCGTGAGGCCTCCTCGCTTGTTGATAGGTCCGTGTCCCACGAGGCACTATAAAAACTGCAATTTTCCAGATCCAAACCATAGCCTTTATTTTTAGGTATTTCCTCTCATCCAAAGTGTTCTACAGTGATATTTCATTAGCTTCTTTGTTCTTTGTTTAAAGATTTGATTTTCACATATATTTGTTTTAAAATTTTACTTGAGTGCATTTGTGTCTTTGTTCTTTGTTCTTGGATAGTTTCCTTTTCTGTCCGATATTTCCAGTGAATTTGGGGTGAGAATCCAACAGACAGAACAACAAAACATGCCATTAGTTCTTAGAACAACGTCAAAATTTTGTGTTTTTGAGTGCATGAATTGGGCTCAATAGCTGACACAAAACTTGGTGCCAAATGGGGTGTTCAGTTGGGTGTTGGAATTAGTGCCTAGAATTGCACCGTCCAATTTTTCTTCCTTTTGTACTTCTAGTTTTGCTCCCAATCATGTTTCATGTTTTTCTTCATGAATAGCGTCAAAAATATATTCTAGTTTTGCTTCCCAATTTACGTCACAATTTGCTTCCATTATTGCATCTTTTTTTTTTCTAAAATGGCTTCCAAGATTGCATCTTTTGTTGCTTCTAAATTTTCTTCCATTTTTACTTCTTTGTTTGCTACCTGAATTGTTTCATTTTTTCTTCCTAGGTAGTGCCAAGTTTTTCTTCCAATTTTTCTTTTACTTTGGTGTCTATTGTTGCCTCCTTTTTTTCTTCAAAAAATGATTTTTTTTTTCTTCTGAAGTGCCACTAGGTTTTTCTCCTTAATTGACACAGAATTTTGCTTCTAGAATTGCTTCCTTGTTAGATCCATGGTTTTCTTCCTTTTAGTTCCAAGGTTTACTCCCTTTTAGCACCTGGATTTTCTTTTTTTTTTTAGGTCCAAGGTTTTCTTCCTTTTAGTGTTGGTATTTGCTTCTTAATTAGTATCCAGTTTTACTTCTTGTTAAGAAATCAATTTAACTTCCTACTTAGATCCATAAATAGCTCCAAGTATCGCCTCCAATTTAATGTCGATTTTTACTTCAATTTTACAACCACATTTTCTTCCATTTTAACAACTCATGTTGCTTCCTTTATAGCTTCCATATATGAATTTAATATTTTTTATTTCAATTAATTAATTTAATATATCACGACTCTTAAAAAACTTATATTATTATAGAGTAAGTCATATTGCATTTGAAGTATTTTATATGATAGCATTTATAAAGAATTTTTAGGGAAATGAACATCCATACAAACTAACAACATCATTATACTTATTAAATCTCCATTCAAATAAAATATACAACATATAATATATATAAAATAAAAAGATAATGATTATAGCATGGTCATCATCTATAATTAAAACAAGTGAGTCAAATATACCAATATTAGATAAGTATCGTGTCAAACAACATATATTTTAAAAAAAACAGACATCTCATTTGAAATGTATATCATAACATTTCTGGAGATCTTAAAAAAAACAGATATCACATTTCAAATTTATGTCATATCATTCATGAAGAAATTTAATTGAATTGGACAACATCCATCCGGAGCAGTAAAGTAAAATCATAGTACATAATAAATATCCATTCAAAAACCACCGACCACTTCCAATATATATATATATATATATATATATATATTAACAAGTCAATACTGATAAGATCATCATCATATATAACTAAAACAAATGAAATTCAAATATGTCAGTAGATCAATAACATGTCTAAATGATACATGTCCATATCATATAAGTGAAAATGATAAATGATGTAACTCGTAATGATACATGTCAAAATGATATAACTCAATAAGATGGTACTGCAAGTGAAAATGATACATATGATAGTAAACATTAAAAGAGACATCATAACGATAGATCAACAATGATCCATGATGGAGTCTATATCATCAATGTCACTGGCTACTACCAGCAATTGACTTATCATTATGATCACTATCATGATCATCATAGATGTGATCATCCTCATCATCTTCCTTGGTGTCTTTTGCATCTGCATATGCCTCATCATCATCATATCCTCGGTCTGTAGTAGACCAGTATAATCTAGATCTATCTCAGGAGGATCAACTGGATCTTCTGGAAAACCCATGTTCTGCAAAAAAAAAAACATTTAAAATGAAAAGTTATTATTTATTTCATGAAATAATTAATTTTCTGTTATATTTCGAATATTAAAACATATGGAACGAAACTATAATCATATTACATCATATCAAAGTGTACATACCATAATAAAATTTCAAATAAGTTATAGATAAGATGTCATTCCAATGATGTAAGACATGCAAAAATTCTAATAAATGTTAGTAAAGATCATAAAAAAATTGTTATAGAAATTAACATTCAATTGTAAATTCTATTACATAACCATAAGTGCCAACCGTCTTCATTTTGTGATATATATGATTACATTTTCCTCGAACATCATTTGAGAGTTAACTGGTCTATATATCTTCTTCTCTTATATTTCACAAATGAATATTTTTCTATGACATTTTGGCACTGTAATATGCTTCAAAAGTCCTTTGAGAATTAACTATTCTATAGGTAATTATGAATATGCTCTTGATACTTATTCAACTATACCACATCCAAATGTCCATCCTTCTAAAGAAATAATTTCCATGTTTATTTCAAAAAATATTCACTTTCAGACATCCTCTTGTGCATATGGAATGCTCAACCTTGAATACGTTAAAGAAATGCAACTTTTGGATTAACGGGTCCAATTTATGAAATGGTGCCTTAAGAGTAGATGGACAATGTGGTCACCTAGTCCATGCCTAAAAAATCTTGCAACATTTCATGGAACTCAAAAATGTTGTTTTGTTAGGGTTTTATGTCCAAAGGAGGTATTGGTCAAGACTCCCTGAAATGGTTTTGGATGCGACTTGCAACTGCGCATCAATAAAAAACCGAGACTCAAATTTACGAACTGTCGACTCCAATGTATTCATGGCATAGGATTTCAGCTAGATATCTCCTCACTCTTAGGTTCCATGCCTCAGAATTTTCATTATTGATTGATTTCTAGAACTAGAGTTTTGCTCAGTTAGAAGCAATGCAACATTTGGATTAAGAGGTCAAATTTATGAAACCATGCCTCGGGAGAGGATGGACAATATGGTCACCTATTCCATGCCTAAACAAGATTGAAACATGTATCACCACTTTTCGGTTACCAAGGCTTAATCGCTCTTAAAAAAAAACTATATCACCACTTTGTACATAGCTCATACCGGCATTATAGTAATAACATGCATTTAATCAAGAAATACAGTTAAACTCAGAGTAAACATAAGATTTACTTCTATAATCAACAATCGATAGCATTAAATTTAAATTGGTATACACAACATAATACATGAATAAATATCATCTGATACTTATCTTCGAAACAGTGGTAGATTTTACCAACCACGTGTAGGCCTTCCACGAACCTCCCAGCCTTAGACCGCACTGCTCATCAGCTTAGCAGTGGGTCACCCCCGAGCTGGGACTAAGCTCCACCCCAAGGCAAGGAATCCTAGGCTAGGCTGCGGTTACAGGGAAAAAAACACAAAAATCCGAGAGGATTCTTCCCAAGATGCCATCTTACGCCCACTATTACTAGACTCTCATTCTCTACATGTCTGTTATGCCCAGGAGTATACACCTTCACAAGCACAGTCCATCAGTGCTAACCTCCCTCTCTGGGTCTCAACAACATGCCAGATCAGGAAGTCTCAGAGCTTGAAGCTGGTGCTGGACACTCTCTGGAAGAATCCACTTCCTAGCAAACTTTCTCACCTGGAGAGAATTGCTCACAGGCCTGACAACCTGCCTCTTCCAACAATAGTCACCTCCCTCACCTGGAGAGAGGTCATACACAGGCGCAATCACAACTTGCACTGGCCAACAAGCCACGCGCAGTCCAGCTCTGTGTGGCCACCACAACCAACTGGAAAAACAAACACGGGCTTCCCAAACAGGCTTAACAATGACGCAAGGTCTCACAGTGTTGGTTCTTGGGAACATGTGACAAACAATCCACGCAAGGAATGACACAGGCTCCACATCTCAGAATGGAGAGGGTGAACCCAACCTTTTCAGAAACGAACACAGTTTTCTCAGCTTTCAGAACAGAGGTTATACACGGTTTTTAAGAGCCAAACACAGGATTTTCGGCTCACAGGGAAGCACGAGGGTTCTCTGCAAAGTTCGGGACGGTCATACTGCTCAGAGCTCCATACACGCTCAGGCAGTTGGGTGGAATGGGCGAGGAACCCCTCTCATGGCTTATCTTGGCCATTTTATTCGCATGCACCAAGGTTGACACTTATCACCCAAGGGTCTTCATGCATTCCATCAACATGCATTCCTTCCCATTTGGCAGTCCCTCGTCCTTCCCCAAGGACTTAGGATAAAACATCACATTCAACATAATTCACATGGATTTTTGGAATAATAATAAAATATTATTCCCAAGGCTTAGCCCTTAGGCTCAACACTTAGCCCCTTTTTCCCACCTTTCAGCCCCTAATTCCTTGCCCACTCTGTGGAAGCTCAGTTTCCCATCACTCATTCATCGTGGTCAGTCTGCACGGGATGATTTTTATATTTTATTAATGTGCTACATACATACAAGTACAAAATCAGGCCCTTGGCCTCCAACCCTTAGGCTCTCTGGCCTAACAATCACATAAGCCCACCGGCTTATACAAACTTGGTTCACTAGCCTATAACACATATTTACAATTCATTTCATACATCAGATTTACAACTGGGCTCGGCCTTGGGGACATTACAATCCCTCTCCCTTATTTCTGCACTGTCCTCAGTGCAACTTTACATAGCATCTGCAAGCTTTTCAAAAAAATTCAAAAAGATGTGGGTACTCTGCCCGCATAACATCTGCATGCTCCCATGTCGCTTCCTCAGGACCGTACCAGGTCCACTGGACCTTTACAAGCTCTATAGCTCGATTCTGGAGCTGTTTGTTTTTCCTGTCCAATATGCACACAAGATGCATTTGTAGGACACCTTCTGGTTCCACCTGAATCACATTCCAATCGATAACATGATTAGCATCAGGTATATACCTCTTAAGCAGTGAAACATGAAATACATTATGTACAGTCATAGATGCAGGTAATGCAAGCATATATGCAACTGGCCCAATCCATTCCAGGATCTCAACTGACCCGATCTCAATTGACGCACAAAATCCTGGCTATAAAATTATCTCTAAATATTTTAGAGTTTGCATATTAAAAATTAATAAAATTTACCAAAAAATTTACATTTTAAAACAAATTTTCATCCTTAAAATACATTTATTTTACACTATTATAAATATTGAATAACACTTATATCTCAACCATGAATAACACAAATATTGAATAACACTTATATCTCAACCATGAATAACACTTATAGAAATAGACTCGAACCTTCCACCTTCAACTATTATCCTAAAACATTTTCTTAGGTTTTGCTTTCATATTTGTGATAAGTTAACCAAAAATATTCTATAAGGGTAGAAATAGACTTTAACCTTCCACCTTCAACTATTATCTTAAAACATTCAGGGATGTTTTGCTTTCATATTTGTCATAGACGAACGGCTATTTCTCTTTCTTACAAAAGGCCACCGACCAACTTTTTAATTCGTTTGTGGGAGAGAATTGATACTACCCAATCAACTTTCGAGGAGGTTATCAAAGAATTTTCCACGCGTTCTTTATCTCTATGCCTAAATCAATAGGGCGCGTTCTCCAATCTCAGTCTTTCAATCTTCTCGTTATCGTTCAACACGGAGTTTTATGAATTTCACTCCGAAGTTACGAGGAGGTTTCCAAGAATTTTCGACGCGTTCTTTCATCTCTGTGCGGCAATAAATACGGAGCGTTCTCCTTTTTCAGTCTTTCAATCTTCTCATTATCGTTCAACACGGAGTACTATGAATTTCGCACATGACTTTGTTTGAACTTGATTGGTGAGCATGTTGAAATGAATACGGCGAAGACTCAAGTATAATTCCGAGTTTTACGGATTTCACATATGCCTGTGTGAACATAAATGGTTTGGAATTTGAAATCAACATAGCAAAGGTTAAGTTTGCCGTGTCCTTGGGATTTCACATATGACTGTGTTAACTTAATTGGTTAGGAAATTGACATGACTTCTCGTTTTTTGAGTATTCATGAAAAGGTAGATCGGATTATTGAATTTTTATATTTTTATTTTTAACCATGGGAATCGGTGAATGGGATCCTAATCCCTTTGTTCGCCTCTAAGGCCCAATCAATAATCCTATTCAATAATCCTTTTCGCCTTAATTCATACTACGGTTTATATGAGAACTGTTGTTATAGAACAATTCCACCCGTTTTCTTCCTCTCCATGAACGTATTCAACACGGCGATTTCCCTTTTCTCATTGTCTTACAGTTATCCGGATCACCCGACATATCCAACAGGAATTCCACCCAAGACCTGTTGTGTCTATATATATACGTACATAGACAAGAACAGAATTCAGAGGCCAGGGACCTTCGAGTTAGAGAGGAAGAAATAGATCGTAAGGTTGTTTTTTTAATGATGTCTGTGTTCTTTTTTATCATTGTGGCCTCTGTAGAAGCAACTATTAATTACCGAACCTGGTAGCCATTTTCCCATACTCATCTTTAAGATGGTTTATACGATTATCATCAAAATCTGTATGACAACATGCCCGATGGATTAACTTCGCTTCAACCTCATTCTGAATATGATTTCGTTTTAAATATATCTGTTGAAAGACGGTGAATTATATCATCCATGAACGGCCACGAGGAAAGGGACCGTGAATTGTCAAAGAGACTATCACATCCGATCCATATGGATTGTKGTTCAGCTGTACGGCCCCGAAATCAGAGATCATATGCTCGTTGTTGGGTAATAGCTGCAGACAAAGATAGCAGGAGAGTTGTTGTTATGGACCTTCACGGATCAGGTTTKGAGGATACAGTTTCGCTCTCTCTTTGCAGCCTCTCACTATGGAGCATTTTGAATCTTTCTTATAATAATTTGGCGGGAAGAGTTCTACCCAAGCTCGGGCAGCATGCCTTCATTGAAAAAAAAATCAGAATGAGAATGACGTTGAAGCGAAGATAATCCATCGATAATCTTGTGATACAGATATTGATGAGCATTGTATAAACCATCTTCCTGATGATGAGTATGGGAATATGGCTTACCGGTTCAGTAATTAATAGTTGCTGTAGCTACAGAGGCCGCCGTGATAAAATAACACACAAGCATCATTAAAAAAAACATTGAGATCTATTTCTTCCCGTGTAAGGTCCGKCGGAATCAATAAACTGATTTGTCTTTTTCTATTTTTTTTYAATTTGTGTATTTATGGCGTTTCAGAAATTTTGCTTGGAAATTTATCATCATCAAATATGATAAAAGAGAATAGGCTTTAAAGAAATTTAATTTTTGATATTTAAGAGTTTGAATTTTTATTAAATATTATGAAGTGAAAAATTTAAGGGTTATATATATATATATATATATATATTTTTTATTTTTTTCTTGAATAATAGATTGGTAAATTTCAGTTTTTTATAAAAATTATTAGCTCAAATTTTATATAATAAAATTATTTCTAAACAGAATTTATATATTAAAAATTAATAAAACTTATCAAAATTTTTACATTTTAAAACAAATTTCCATACTTAAAATACATCTATTTTACACTATTATAAACACTGAATAACATTTATTTGAAACATTAATAACACTTGTCCTATACTAACTTTGAAAAAACAAAACTACTTAAAAAATACCTAAAACATATTTCTCAAATTCACCTAAACAATGCAATTCACCTAAACAATGCATAAGGATATTTTGCAACTAAGTAATGCTTGAACAAGGTATAATCAATGATATGTATAATAAATGATTTTATGTAGTTCCTCAACATAAGTCAAATGGAGTCAAAGGAGATATTCTTTTGAGATAGTGTTACCCAAGATTAAGATGGGCCAGGGAATATTATTTCAACATACTTTTTCATCAATACAAGTAGTCACATAATGGAGATGTTCTTTTGAGATAGGGTTACCCAAGATTAAGATGGGCAAGGGATATTATTTCAACACAAATAAATAATATTTTTTTATCAATACAAGTAGTTACATAATGGAGATATTGTTTTGAGATAGGGTTACCCAAGATGGGTGAGGGAATATTAGTTCAATACAAATAAATAATACTTTCTCATCAATACAAGTAGTCACATAAGTGGAGATATTCTTTTGAGATATTCTTTTGAGATAGGGTTACCCAAGATTAAGATGGATTAGAAAATATTAGTTCAACACAAGTAAATAATACTTTTTCATCAATACAAGTAATCACATTAGTAAGTGAATTTTTATTAATTTCATTTGATATTTTTATATACATATTTTCATACAAATATTTTCATCAATACAAGTACTCACATTATAAAGTGAATTTTTATAATTTTTATAATTTTTATATATTTTAATTGATGTTTTTATATAAGCAGTCACATTATTAAGTGAATTTTTATTAATTTCAATTGATGTTTTTATGGAATGTTATTTAAAATTGGTAAGAAATTAAATAAGTTTTTTTACAAAATATTAAATAAGTTTCCTATACTAGTTATTTTAAAAATGATTTTAATTAAAGAAAACAAAATTTGGAGTGTGGTAATTAAGTTATTAAGTTTATATATCTATCTAAGTGTTACAAAACAAAAAAATATCACCATTCATGGATATCACACACTCATCATCCATCCACCACTTTTGGATTCTCTTATTTACATTTGGGATTAAACATGGGTGAATGCAAGTTAAAAACGGTCTTTCATGATACATTAGTGGCAATGAAAACATGGAAAAACAACAATATGTTAACTTGGAAGAATTATTCAGGGTGTTTTTAAAATGAATTTGAATGGGGTGTAAAAATGTAGGAACTTGAATTAATTTTAAAAATATATGATTTTTATTTATAAAATTTGTGAATAACTATGTGAATTTTTTCCAACATTGGTATGTTATTTTTCAAACAAAATATAATGTATGTCTTGGAGTACCTTAATGATTGCATTTCCTTAAAAAAAATGTATATTTGTAGAGAACCCATTCTTCTAGTGTGGGGTATTTTTTCAAAATTTATAATATTAATTTCATGTTTTTAAAAAAATATTGATGTCAATATATCCTTGAAATTACAATGTCTTGGATAGTGTAGGTCACAAGGGTCTTAACATTATCAAACAATTATTTATTTTTTAGATTGTAGATCTCAATATTCTTCTAGTGCCCCTTATAACTTATTCAAAAAATGGTTGAGTTGATAAAAAGTTAGAGTAGAAATACAAGTGGTACTCATTTTACAATTATGATATATGTCAAGACATAAATAGATTAAAAATAGTAAACAATATTAATTTTCTTTGAAATTATATATTTGGAATCAACATAGTCAACTCTATTTGTGTATGTAGTTTCATCGACAATGGATTTGTGTGGCCTATAGAATTAAAAGAAAACAAAAAAAACATAAGAAATACAGATATTGAGAGGTATTCATAAAAATTGAGATTTCAATGTATATCTCGAATCTAAATCTGAAGGAACTAACTGAGCAAACATGTAACCTAGAGGTGTCATTCCTGCAAAACATTTGAAATGGATAGAACATGCACATGCTCCTAAGAATGTGCATGTTCTCTTAAGAATGTGCATGTTCTCTAATAACACAAGTGTGTTCTTGGAACATGTGCATAGTCTTATTCCTAAGTTTATAATTCTCTCCCTTTCTCTCTTTCTCCCCCCATCTCCCCTCTCTCTTTCTAGCCTTCCCTTTTTCCTTCTCTCCTCCCATCCATCTCTCTCACTTTCTCCATCTCTCTCTCTCTCTCTTGATTGTTTGATATAGCTTTAATTTCCACCCTATATGACATAGAGGAATCAATTAGAAGATAGAAGCCTTAATACATATTTTCCTTTTCTGTCTGATATTTCCAGTGAATTTGGGGTGAGAATCCAACAGACAGAACAACAAAACATGCCATTAGTTCTTAGAACAACGTCAAAATTTTGTGTTTTTGAGTGCATGAATTGGGCTCAATAGCTGACGCAAAACTCGGTGCCAAATGGGGTGCTCAGTTGGGTGTTGGAATTAGTGCCTAGAATTGCACCGTCCAATTTTTCTTCCTTCTGTACTTGTAGTTTTGCTCCCAATCATGCTTCATGTTTTTCTTCATGAATAGTGTCGAAAATATATTCTAGTTTTGCTTCCCAATTTATGCCACACTTCGCTTCCATTATTGCATCTTTTTTTTCTCCTAAAATGGCTTCCAAAATTGCATCTTTTGTTGCTTCTAAATTTTCTTCCATTTTTACTTCTTTGTTTTCTACCTCAATTGTTTCCTTTTTTCTTCCTAGGTAGTGCCAAGTTTTTCTTCCAATTTTTCTTTTACTTTGGCTTCTATTGTTGCTTCCCTTTTTTCTTCAAAAAATGATTATTTTTTTTCTTCTCAAGTGCCACTAGGTTTTTCTCCTTAATTGACACTGAATTTTGCTTCTAGAATTGCTTCCTTGTTAGATCCATGGTTTTCTTCCTTTTAGTTCCACGGTTTACTCCCTTTTAGTACCTGGATTTTCTTTTTTTTTTAGGTCCAAGGTTTTCTTCCTTTTAGTGTTGGTATTTGCTTCTTAATTAACATCCAGTTTTACTTCTTGTTAAGAAATCAATTCAACTTCCTACTTAGATCCATAAATAGCTCCAAGTATGGCTTCGAATTTAATGTGAATTTTTACTTCCATTTTACAACCACATTTTCTTCCATTTTAACAACTCGTGTTTCTTCCTTTATAGCTTCCATATATGAATTTAATATTTTTTATTTCAATTTAATTAATTAAATATATCACAACTCTTAAAAAACTTATATTATTATAGAGCAAGTCATATTGCATTTGAAGTATTTTTTACGATAGCATTTATAAAGAATTTTTAGGGAAATGGACATCCATACAAACTAACAACATCATTATACTTATTAAATCTTTATTCAAATAAAATATACAATATACAATATATATAAAATAAAAATTTAATGATTATAGCATGGTCATCATCTATAATTAAAACAAGTGAGTCAAATATGCCAATATTAGATAAGTATCGTGTCAAACAACTTATATTTAAAAAAAAAAACTGACATCTTATTTGAAATGTATATCATAACATTTATGGAGATCTTTAAAAAAATAGATATCACATTTGAAATTTATGTCATATCATTCATGAAAAAATTCAATTGAATTGGACAACATCCATCCTGAGCAGTAAAGTAAAATCATAATACATAATAAATATCCATTCAAAAACATATAAGTGAAAATGATAAATGATGTAGCTCACAATGATACATATCAAAATGATATAACTCAATAAGATGGTACTGCAAGTGAAAATGATACATATGATAGTAAACATTAAAAGAGACATCATGACGATAGATCAACAATGATCCATAATGGAGTCTATATGATCAATGTCCCTGGCTACTACCAGCAATTGACTCATCATTATGATCACTATCATGATCATCATAGATGTGATCATCCTCATCATCTTCCTCGGTGTCTTCTGCATCTGCATATACCCAACCTGAGTTCCACGGTTCTAAGATTCAACAATTTCATCTTCCAAAATCCATTTGCTCATTTTCTACCAATAATTTAAACATTAATGTAACAATAAAAAGAAAAAACAATAACACATACTAGCATATACTTTATTAGCAAATATTTTCAAGATATTTAACTTTATTAAGTAACAATGAGAAAGAATAACATAGCCAAGCAGATCATCAATATTAACATAACCATGTGAGCAAGAATAATATACCCAACCGGAGTTCCACGGATCTAGGATATTGCTCTCTCTAAATATTATACTTTAAAAAAATAAATTTAAACCAACCTTGCATCACTTCCAAAATAGTTACTCTCCACATTAAGCCATTATTTCCATATGATCGAGGTGGATATCGGTGGCCACCCACCTTTTCCAACTGGCTCAAAACAATTTTCTGGCAATTTTGGTAATTTATTATTTTTTGCAGTTTTCTCTGTCTTAAACTTCCGGAGTCGTTTTGAGGCCCTAAACGACGTTTTTTTTTTGGTATCTTTCAATCATTACATTTCAGCAACAATTGTATTCATTGGATAGATCTTTCCAACAAGCTATCGTACACCTAAAACAAAGATTGTTTGCAAAAGTTACGACCCTTAGAAGTTGACGTATTGACTTACCCAAACGGGGCCCACATGAATTTTGGAGTTTCATCTCCCAGAGTTAGGTTTTTGGATGTCTAGGGTTTTTGACATTCTTGTTTATTGTAAAAAGGCCTTTAGAGCCTCATTGTAACGATCTTCTTGGGAATGCGAGTAGTTGTCACATTTCTTCTCAAAGATAAGCTGCCACCATTCTAGTGAGTCTTTCACTCTATATTTTTACAGTTTTTGTACATTTCTTTCATTAATAGAAACCGTGTATTACTATATCTCTATGTTTATGGTTGCATCTCTGATACATTTTAGTTATATTATTGGATATCCGCGATATCTCTATGCATTTATTTATTATATCTCTGCTCTCAATTCATGCCGAAAATAATCCGAATCAACATAAATATTTAATTTTCTTTTATAACCAAATGTTTTTTCAAGATTTCCTACATGATCTAAACAAAGTAATATCATATCTAGCAAATTTTTAAAGAGAAAAAATGTGTTCTGGTAAATTCTCTTGTGTACACGCAGAAAGTTCACAAATCTCCATATTAATCCATTCTTCAAGGAAAAAACGTATCCCCTCTTCTGCAATGGAATAGATGGAATAGTAGAATTCACTTCATTATATGCAGAAAACACATCTCCATATTACACCATTCTTGGACAAGAAGGCAAGGAATGCAATCGAAGAAAATTTGGAATCTTCCCCTTTTCTGATGTGGGATAGAGTTTGTTCTCAAATAATCAAATGCTCAAGTTCAAAATTGTGTGCATGATGATCTAAAGTTTAAACGTGTATAAATAAGATCATGTAATCATATTTTTAAATCTAAAATAGTTCAGGTTGAATCATGATATAATCTTAAATAAGATCAGTATCCAAGTGAATTTAGAATCTTTCCTCTTTTTGATGTGGGAGATCTATATTTTGTTCTCATATAATCAAATGCTAGATTTCAGAATTAGGTTTGCATCATGATCCAAACATAAATAAGATTGAATGTACCATTTTAGACGACGATAAGCTTATATAGGAGTTCTATATATTTCAAAATGATTGATCGAAGGGTTGAGAAGTTATATAGAAAATAATTGAGTAACCCTTCTATGAATAGGAAAGTCTTAATTAAAAATTTGATCAAACATAAATTTGAATAAAGTAAAAAAAAATATGCATATTCAACACAAATAAAATTAAACACTTATATATAAAAGGCACAGCATAAAAACAGACTAAAACTCACTAATATGTAATGTACATACATTTAATTAAACACCATCATGAATAGATTCATCATTCTCAGGTATGGATGCATCCTCTTCAATCCCAATCTCCCACACTCTATTCTCCACATTTCCCTATAACACATTTCAAATTTGTACATTTGAAAATTAAATTTAAATGATTTTAATACATTAAATTGTAGTTTTAAATTTTGAAACATGTAATACCTGTGATGTGCCAGCCTAAATATCATCAACCACATAAGAGGATGGCATTCCGATGGTCAGTTAAGTCATGGTCTTACCCACGATACCCTAAGATTCAATAAACTATTTATTGTTTAAGTCAATTTTCTTTTAAATTAATAATTTAAATGACATTGCAATTTTCATATATAACTAAATATGTTTTCAACATGCAATGATACCTATGAAATCCCACCCTCTTCAAACTCTCCCAATGAGAATTGGGACAAGCCTGCCCAAGTAGTGAGAGATTGAATAAGAATCTATGTTAACATTAATACAAAAAAAAAAAAAAATCATGCATGTTGATTATTCAACAAGTTATTAAGTTTGGACCAGTAAAGTGGATATTTTTAAAAAGATACCTGATTCAACACTTCCAAATTTAATCTCGATGAATCAAGTCCCCTATTTACTGGAGATTCATTTAAAAAATGTCCAAACTGCAATGAATAACGATAACCCAATTATTTTTAAAGATACAATGATATGTATATAGAAGTACAAGAAAACTATCCTCAAATGCATGAAAAAATTACTAATTGTAACACATACCAATCTGGTGTTTGGTTCATCATTTAGAATTAACTCCGTCAAACTATTACAGAAACATTTTGCATATTCTAAATATATCCTCTATGGACATGGAATCTATCTCCTCATTTGTTTTGTAAACAAAATTGACACGAGAATTGGCTTCAACTCTCTCGCGGTTCAAACCAACATCAACACCATAAAAAATTGATTCTAAATTTTTCCCAATTGCATTAGTGGCCTCATTTCCAACATCTTATGTAGCTCACATCTCTGAATGAGATACAAATGCCAGATATCGAAGGTCATGGAGGTCTCTACAATGTTTCATTTCGGTATGCCCCTTTTTTATCATATGTTCATCCCTTACCAACCCCATAATAATTGGATGGTAGGCTGGTATAATCAAGGCGCATGCCCATGAAAAAATATGAATAAAATATTCTAGCAAAGTAATGTGGAACCTCATCATTCCATGACAACTTCCCACATGCTGCCAAAAATATATAATAAAGATGTCATGCTATGTTGGGGTGCTTAAAATATTGCATCTTCAACATCTTTCTCTTTGGCCCCTCTTTGAAATTGAACATAGAAATTGCATCTTCTTTTGAAACTCTATTTTTTACTACTTTCCATTTATTGGGGCCCATCACCTTTGACTTTCGTCTCCTCATCAAATCCATAAAACTATCATTCATTGGCCCCACATTTTGATATGCATACATAAAGTTCTGCAATGAATGAAAAACAATATCCAATCTTTTCTTACTCTCTCTCGAGAGATCCAAGCACCTCAAATCATTTTGTAGTCTGCTTTTAACACCTGAGCATCGTTCAAGGGTCATCACTTCAGTATACTCTTGCCCGAAAATCTCATCACCAACATTTGAGGGATAGGTGGACGTAGGTGTGTAATCTTATGTTTCTTGATAACGCCTTGTGAATCCACCTTCACCCTCTTCACCAACATTGAAATCTTCATGATAATCATTCCCTCTTTCTTTGTCTTCTCTTGCAATAAACTCATCCTCTACACATACACATTTGAAACTAATTACAACATTTAACAGAAACAAAAAACATAAAAAAATAAACACAGACACACACACACATATAACATAAACATAAATACACAGACAAAAAAAAAAACAATTACTCAACACATTTTCTTGTCTTGATGTATTCTCTACATTCTCTGGTGTTGGAGTATTAATTTGCATCCTATATAAGAAATTTGCATCCATAGCACTATTTTGAGCACATTCTCTGCATGATTTATTCATAGATTCATTTGATAAGCTCCTCCTTTGACTAGATTGTCTTTGGCCACTACTAGTTTCCCCTCCCAAGTTTCCATGCCTTGCTAAGATATGGGTCTGCGATGTCCTCAAAGTCTCAGTCACAGAAGAGGTTCCTCTTAGTCCTTCATTGGATATCCTAGAGCGTTTGCGAGGCATTTTTTGAGACTCTTGTCTCGACATCTCGCCTCAATCTAGATATCCTTTGAAAATCCATGAATATGAAAGTTCATAAGTTATAGAAACATAAAATGGAAATATAATTTATAAAACAACTTGAAGGCATTTAAGCATTTATAACAAATTCAAAGCATCAAAGACATATATTGAAAAAATTAAGAACTATTTTTTTTACAATGATACTATATATAATGATCATGGAAACATTTAAATATAAGAAATGTAACATGTAGAAGATAATCTGTATCTATGTGTAAATTGTAAAAGGTAATTTATAAGATAATCTATACA
>ML777984.1:896542-916410 GCA_009831015.1 Picea engelmannii | reverse complement strand
ACCTAGATGGTGATGCAATATGAAGGAAAGCTAATTTAACTAGTACCTTATAGAATATTGATATATAGGATATATGAACTTGCAAATTACTTAAAGAACTTTAATAAATGCATCTAATAAATTGAAACAAGGAAAAATAAAATAAAATTTCTTTATTGGTATGAGTGTCATGTTTTTCTTTGGGCATGGCCAGACCTTGACTTGACTTAGAAATCATATAATATCACGATCATACTCTTATTTATGACAGGTTTACAACTATCTAGTATTCTCTTTCATATGATTAGTATCAATATTGATTGGCACTTTCCGTAATAAGTAAGAATAACAACAACGATTACTAGTTAATAGGGTATAACAAGTGATCTGTACTTATACTAGTAATAACATTCAAACCTTTACTCTATGTATGGAATAGAGGAACATTTAGCCATATTAAGTAAGGTGTACAAGAAACATATTAGCCATAATCAAGCATAGATCAAATCCCATTTCTTAATACAAATTCAACCTCTGTAAACATGGAGTCTATCATTACACTAATTTGATATGCGTATAAGCACCGCAAGTATAGGAAACAAGCATTGTGAAACCAGATAGGTTGAATAAGGTTAGACAAGTTGTTGATAAGATCTTTGAGATTGTTTCATATGTTGTTTATTCTAATTTCTATGCTGAGGTTTGGGATATGCTAAGGTGAGGGATTGGACGATCATCTAGTCTATCTATTAGTTCCAGAGTCGTAAAGAAAGCTAGATGGAACATTTTACATACTATTCACAAACCTCTATATAAAAGAAGTAGTCACAGAAATTTGAAACACAACACTAATAGAAACAGAATAACACAATGAAAACATAATGACTTTTATAATATATATTTTTTTTTGAATTTTTAAAAATTTGATATTTTTTATTTTTAGGGATGGTTGGTATTTATTTGATGAATTTTATGTAGTTTGAAGGGTATTTGTTAAATAAATTAAATCAATTTAAAAATATAAAATCTCATAATTACTCTATAACTCTGCCTCATAGTAACATAGTAACTACAAGCTTAGCCCATTTCTTATACTGGTAATGATTAGGTTTAATTCCATAGGTTTGATTACGATATGATATAATGATTACCTATTAGTTAACAAACAAATCATTATTAGGGAAACAATGTAGTCTATTTTGTTTACATTACTTGTAATACAGACCTATATGTTTATCCATAACATATCGAGTTACTAGTAGATTCCATTATATCTCATATTTAGTTAGACTTTTTAGATTATGTAATATACTTAACAGGAGCCAATGACACTGTACAATTAGTCTTAGCTTCACAATATGATAGTACACACATAATATAATCAAATGATATACTCAAACCAATCTCTTACATTGACTGCACCTATTGAGTCAGTGGAATCAATCGCAATGATGTTGCTATGTTTCCATAATATACACATTGAAGTTGATAATCACCTTAAGCATTAGAGTTAGTATGTAGGTATAAACACATGTTTGTATCACTCTTATCTTATCAATGGTGTTAAGACTAGTGTATATTGATCGTATAATCATAATAAGTTTATATGAGTATTTACAGTATTATAGTTAACCTATTCAATATGGTAGTATATTCACCCTATTTGAACAAGTTTGATTACAACTTACATTATGGAGATTGATTTGATTAACCCTATCATATTGTATTCATAAATTACCTTATATGCCTAAGATAAGAAATACAATAACTTGACAAATACGACTTTCTTCATAATTAGTTATAAGGTTAGCTATAGTGTTACTAGGGTTAGATTAGTACAAGGTATGTGTTTTAGAGCTTTGTGTTTCCATGAGTACGTAACATGCCTAATCAGTTAAGCTGAGCTTATATTAGTGATTGAATATGATGGACTAGTGGTTCCATCTTTCATTAGTATCAAACCCATTGGTTATAAGGAGTTAGCTCATTTTAGTTAACTAGGTAAGGTACAATAGTAAAATAATAAATACTAGTGAGCTTATACACTGTAGTTTTGTATTCAATGATCATAGTTATAGGTAACAAGAGTAATGGTTACTTCTTAGGATGTGATGTACGTTATTTCCATAATCTATTAAGGTGATATACCCTCAGCCTAAATTTTTCCAGTTCAAGTCTTAGATTCATTGATGGAATATTATGGAATAAATGGAATCAATGGGACTAGAGCTTCACATGGGGTAGAACTTAACATACCAGTGATAGTAAGATACTATTTTTGTAGAAAACGTATACATATCATAGGTAACAATACCACTCTTTCACCAGTAGAAAGTTGAACCTAATTGAAATAGAGTAGTAAATCCATAATAGAGCTTTCTCCATATTACAAAGATTGTGAGCTTATACACATGTAAGATAGTGTAACCAATACAGTACCAACTTCAATAAGAGTGAATAAAAATGGTAAACATACTCCATTCCTACTAGTAGATATCAATAATATGAACACCACTATTAGTATAGGCTATAACTATAACCCTTACCTATTTCACTCATTCAAGCTCCTTATTAGTAGTAAGAGCTTATACATGTTGCTTTCTCATTGACTAGTACAAGTCCATTGCATCATGTTCGGTAAGGGTCATACAATCAAGCAATCTTTTATTACCATTGTTTAGTGACTGATTCGATAAAGGTTAGTAATAGGTATAACTAATGAAGCTTGTACTTGATCAACCAATATGAATGGACCAGACACATGGAAAACATATACATATATAGATAAGGTATGAGTGCTTGCTAAATTGATCCTTATCATTAATAGTTAGTTCATTGTTTCCATCTTTCATGAAACGGGTTAAGATTATCCTATGTATTTCACCTAATTAAGGTGTGATTACTATCCATATCCTTATGAGAAAATGGTCACTAGTGCAATCCCAATGTTCTTTGTAGATCATATGTGATTTCATTACTCCATATACGTAATTACTGGAATACTTATATAGCTAACAAGGATAAGTAGTTGTATTTACCATATTAATTAGGTTAGTATTGTTTCCATTATACTAATAAGGGTATGCTTTCCGTAATAACAAGTTTCATTGAATACACATAATACGTAACATATAGGATTGTATTACAAATAACACCAACTTAAGAAAAGATACATGATTACTTACTATCATGTAATAGTATAAGGTCATGCTTGTTCAAGATCTTAGTACTAATCCACTCTATCTGCTTCTGTTACAGTTTCCATATTATGTTATTATCATTACACTATCTATGAGTAATAAGTATCATTACCTATGCTCTTTATTGGTACTAGTAAGATCATCTTAGCTAACTCATGTACAAAGATGATGGAAATAAGGTAGAGCTTAATCAAACAACAAAACTATACTAGTAAGCATTTGACACTAGATATTCATTAGTAATGATTACTATGATGATTACGTGAATAAGGATAAGTAATACCAATAGATAATGTGTTGTTGACATACTAAGTGTAATACAAGTGATTATTGATCTAATGGGATTACAAGGGTATTTATAGATGAGTAAGTCCATGATGTGTTTCTACTGAGTACTAATATGACAATAAAGCTTACTTATATAATATTATTAGCATGATGTTCTCACCAAATGATGTTGTCAGTTATTAGGTAGATACAGACAATTATAAGCACTAGGTAAAGCCTCATATACAACATTAGATTGGTATACTATAAATTACTGATATAAGCTATATGTACATGTTTGTTTTCTACTAATATGATGAAATGGTTCGAATCCCATTGATTTGATTCACTTATCCCTTAGATGATTTATATGGACGAGAGATTGTACTAAGTATGAGTACTGATTAACAAGAACCATTGGTTCCTATTAAGCTATATTATGTAATCTTCTTAACATGAACCAATGGCATTGAAAGGGATAGAACATAATGTAATATCATTCATATGTATACACTATTTATAACAAGATATGGTAGTCATAATAAATATTTACACATGCTCTAACAAGTTCATGATGTTACTCATATCAAGCTATGTATGCTTTAATTATGGAAACTGTATATACGAAAGGTGGTATGTGAAAAATACCTTGAAGTACAAAAATTCTCGGAAGACTCTCTTGCACCAGACTCTCAATGACCTCAGACCTCTCCTGCACTAGATACTCAGTGACCATGACCAACAATGACCAACAGTGACCGTGTTTACGACCAACAACAACCAACCTATGATGCACAAGATTCTCAGTAGTTCAAAAAAGGGTGGACTAACCGATGTGTGAGAGATATATAAAACCTTTTTTGGTCGAAATTTTCTTTCAGAGGAATAAAAATTTTGGCTGAAATGTTGGTACCGAATGAAAAAATATGTCCCACTAGTAAGTTTCTAGTCGAACGAATCTTTCGGTCGAAACATCATTCGATCGAAAATATGTTACCAGATGAAAAAAATACATTCGACTAATATGGTACACGAAAATCGAGGGTGTCTTCAGAATACCATTTGATTTTACGTCTAAAGGTTTGGCCAAAAAAATAGACTTTCAGCCGAAAGAAGTATCAGTTTGACCGAAAAAAGGTCTCTAGGAATTTTGGAGACCTGATTCTCACAAAAGTTTTACCCACTTTCATGATGTTACCCCACAATATGTTACATATCTTGCATCACTGGTGTTACTTATCTCTCTTTTGATGATTGTTAGTTGACACAAAACATGCAACAAGCTCATATTGGTTCATTTGTTAAAAATTTGACTTTCCTCATCAATTTGTTCAATTCAAATTGTCCTTGTTAGTTGTTTTCAAAAATATTTTGACAAATATAATTATAGTATTATCATAGCTAAATTGTCCCCTTTGGAATATTTATAGCATACAATTTTTTCCATGCTATATGTTTACGGTCTTTCAATGGTGTTGTGGTATAAAAAATATTGTTTGACACACAAGAACATGAGAAGAAGAAGCATCGAAGTCAAAGAGAACAAAACATGCACATTCTATTTAAAAGTGAAGAGGTGGAGATTGTGAAATATGAATTCAAAGATCTTATTTTGTCATTTGTTATCTAACTTCTATTTGTTTCCCATATATAGGAGCAAAACCATAGCTTCCACCCCAATCAATATTGAAGAGTTGACTAGATACAATGCTAGACAAGTTTTTGATGAAAATATTGTTGTTACATACATAACAATACTTGAAAAATCACAAAATTCAAATGAGATTTTGTGAGAAGATTTAACAGATATCAAAGGTGAGACTATAGTAACCTTGAATGTTTGGATTAGTTTCATTGAATAACACCAAGGAAAATTTATACGGGAAAAAGACATTTGTATTACAAATTTCAAAATTTCACCCAAAACTAGTTACAATCACGGAGAAGTTGAATGTATCTTGCCAGTAGATTGAGAGACTAACATAGAAAACACAACACCTATTTGTCAAAAATACAAATTCATACCAAAAATTTCAATCAAAAGACTTTTAGAAGCAAAAAAATTATATGCACTTGGAACAATAGGTGCAATTGTCATTGCTGCAGAAAAACTAGAGACACAATATACCTTAGAAATCAAGGATGACAATTCAGAAAACAATAAGGAAGTGGTAAGAGTGTTTCCATACAAACATTTAGATTACAAAAAAAAAAATTCCCTTACATCTATTTTCTATAGAAATAAGAAAATTAACATATTCCTTGGTGAAAGTGAAGCTACAATTATTTCCAACATTCACGACAGAATTTGCTTCCATTGAGGAGCATATTTGAAAGAATTAATTCCCCATCTTGTTATTCAGAAACATTTTCAAATGAAAATATGTTTATTCTAACCCACTAAGCATAGGCCAATCTGTTGATATTATGGTAGTTGTGGGAGGTATTTACCTCCACGTGTAAACCTGATGAGAATAGAATATTCTGGGAAGCAAGAAGAAACCCTAATAAGTTGGCTAATAACCCTAGAAGACATTTCGGCTAAAGAGGATAATTTATATTAGGTTATTAGCCTCCAAGAGAAGAAGTCGGCCAGAAGAAATAATATACACTGAATAGATAGATACCTAGAATGAGAATTCAGCCTAGGCAGTTAGCCAGAGTTAGTATAAATACAAGGCTAGTCTTCATTCTAGCAGGAATTCTCAGAATTGTAGAGCAACACTTGTGCACATTGCAATTTCCCAGTTTCTGTGTAGGTTTGGAGGATATTTGTCGTTGCAGCTGCTACAACTAGCAAATTTGGTTTTGGCTTGGACTATCTCTTGGTTAGGGTTTGGGCTATCTGATCAACTCTTGTTTGGTGTGCTGTCCATGGGGAAAGGTACACTACTCTTTGTTTGGCTATCTAGCCTAGGTTTTTCTTCTGGAGTGATTCTCAGTCAAAGTTAAGGTGCTCGGAGGGTGGCTTTGGCCTGTGGTTGGGTGACAATAGTGATATTGTCAATGGTAAAACAAGCACATCCATTATATTCTAACAGGTTATGGGCCCACACCTCCTTCATTCAGTGTAACCACTTGAAGGAAGAATAGCCATAAATATATTAATCTCGTTGAAGAACTTCCTCTATGGTTTCTAACAGGAGCAGTCACCAAAGCACTGTCGCTAGGGTTACTAGAAGGTGTAGTTGCAGAAACCCTAATCCTCTCATTGAGGCACCTTAAGTGAAGGGATTGACCTATTTTCCAGATAGAGAAGTGTGCCCTAGCCTAGCGCATCTACTGGCACTCTCAGCAAGCCAAGATGTCAAAGTTTGACTTTTTGGTCAAATCTAAGGTTGACCAAGTCAAAGAATCCATGACTTACTCTATGAATTCATAAAACAAGTTAGATGGAGCTTCTAACTTTAGAGCATGGAAGACAAGGATTGACCTCATCCTTTCCAAAAATAAAGTGTTGGATATTGTGAAAGGAAAGATTGTGGAGCCAGAGTTTGAAGAAGGAAAAGAGAAGGAACTGCATAATGTTGCAGTTATGGAGAAGTTCAAAGACAGTGACATCAATTCCATGAGTATCATAGTGGACTCTATAAAAAACCACTTGATACCCTACATATCCCATCTTGACTCATCGAAGAAGATGTACGATGCCCTAACAAACCTCTTCTCAATTAGAAACATTGGACAAATAATGAAACTAAAGAATGAGCTTCGTGACATGAAGATGAATGATAATGATAGCATAATATCATACTTTGTGAGGATCTCCTAGTTAAGAGATCAACTACAAGATATTAAAGAGATATTTCAGAGAAGGAATTAGTAAACATAGTACTCAATGGTATCCCCAAGGCATGGGATGCATTTTCCGCAAGAATGAACACAAGTAAGAAGTATCCTACATTTGAAGAACTTTGGACTTGTTGTGGTCAAGAAGAATCCAAGATCAGTGCAAAAGAGAAACTCCAAAAGAAGTACGATGATCAAGCCTTCACAACAAGATTCAATAATTTCAGGAACAAAAGGAAGCTTGGTTCAAGGAGGAAACCAAATCAAGAGAAATATATTTCATAAATACAATGCTTGAATTGTCGAAAGTATGGTTCTCTAGAGAAATTGAAAAAAGAGTGTATAAAGAGAAACCTCAAGACTTTGAGGCATACCATAAAGAGACCCTTGTATGGAGATGGATGAAGATAACTTGGTGGAAAACTTCCAATGCACAACAGAAGCGTGGTGAATATTTTCTATAACAGAGATATTGTATCAGAATGATTACTCAGAAGATCGGGATGATAGATTGCCAATCCATGACAAAGATCTCAATATCACAGAAGAAGTGCCACATGGATATGTTCTAGTTTGACCCTTGCCACGATGTTGTGAGCTCGAAGGAACCAAAGAAGAATCCAACAAAGATATACTTTATTGATCAGAGATATATGGAGACTTCAGAGAAAAACGAGTGTTCCAGATCGAAGAACATTTAAGATCAAGTATTACATTATCCGTGATGAAGTCCAGAAAGGAGAAAGTGGTTCTCAAATATATATCTCCATAGATGAGAAGATAAGCAAACATTTTGAGAAAGATTTTATCCAAGATGAAAGAGTTTGCGTACTCAAGATGGAGCTCGTGAAAAAGGAAGAGATGACTACCAGGTTGGGAGGGATCACTGATGTTTTATTGATTGATGGACAATCATATTTCAGTTCGAAAATGGTCCAGGATGAGCAGTTCCTTTCCAACTCGGAAAGTGGTTTGAGATTTTTGACAGACAGGCATTTTCCAGTTTGGAAAATGGTCCAGATCGAATAGTCATTTTCTTAATGAAAATGGTTCGATGGATTGTTGATGTACCATAGAAAACGACTTCCCATTGTGGTAATGATGTAGACCCCTCGGCCCTCAGGCCGAGATCCGCTCACACGATCGTTCTTTAACCCCTTTGAGCTGAATCGACTCTTTCGGATTCCCTGCTGAAATCTCTTTTGAAATCGATCCACAGGGCCTTTCTTTGGTAGCTCCCCTGTGCGAACAACACTAGGCACGAGCTCCTTCCTCCCTAAGCGACCACAACGCTATGAACAAGGGCCTAACCCCAGGTACTTTTCGCAACTCGCAATCTTGCAAGTTCGTGAGTCGAGGCTCCCGACTCTTCCTTTTAAATCTCGTGATACCCAAAATGCCGATATGGGTTGGCTCTTCAGTGCCTTCCTCACACGACCAGCAGATAGGCTAAGTGTTAGCACTTTTCTCAACTCGCCACTTCGCGAGTTTCAATGTCAAGTTCTCGTGCTCTTACCTCGTGAATTCCCGAGACGCGAGAAGCCAACAGAGTATTGACTCGTTCCCCCAGGCGATGCATGTTCACCTGCCAATCACATGGGCCCCACCTTGTAGTTCTACCATGTGTCCACACTCATGCCTCGTCTCTTGGCACTTCGCGACTTCTGATGTCGAGACGAGGTCCTTCCAACCTCCAAACCTCTGAATACGCGAAACGCGCGACGAGGCTCTGATCCAATGGTCCTCCCTTGACCCTGATCCAATGACTATCTTTGCTCCTCGCGACTTCGCTAGTCACAACTTGGAGCACCCGACTACTGGGCTCTCACCTCACCAACCTCTGAGTTTGCGAGATCCCTCAATCTCTGCCACCTGTCCTCCTCAGATGGACGGTCCCGATTCTCTCGCAACTTTGCCACACGCTAAGTCTAAGGACTTACTTTTCTGAACCCCGATGTTCGAATCCCCGATAGAGAGGATCTCGCGACACGTGTCCTCCTTCCAGCGAAAAGCTCAGATTTCCTGTGGACTTCGCTACTCGCGAGGTCAAGATGCTCACCTCTGTGAGTCCCAATGCCCGAATCTCTGAAATGGATGATTCCGTGACACACGTCCTCCCACAGATGGACGGCTATGATCTATTTCTCCTTGTCGCAATTTCTGAGGTCAAGTGCCCGGACTCTCATCCTCCGGACTACCGAACTCCCGAATGCCGATATCTTGATACAAACTCCTTCTCGGGACTTTTTCTCCACTTCTCACGAAGGTTTAACGCGTGTGCATATTTTTTCATATATAACGGCTAACGGTTGTTTGTTCAAGATTTTATGGTTCAGATCATTTCTTCTGTGCGCTCCTCCTGCACTGCCTCCTGGACGTGGAAACCTTCAACGGTCCAGATCTTTTCGGATCATCCGATGCCAGCTATTGCTCCTGCTGAGCCTTGGCATTTTCTTCCTAGACTTGGAAGAACTTCAAATTCTCTAAGGCCTCGACCTTTGTTCATCTTCCTCTGTGAACTCTATAACATTGAGTCTCGCCTGCGTGTACAAGAACGTTGTTCCTCCTGAGCTTTGCTCCCGAATCCTTGAAGGATTCTGCGACTTCTGCACTCCTTGCAGAGTCTTCGTGCACAAAGTGCTATCTCTTCTGATCTTTCAGATACTCAGGCCTCTAAGGGATTTTATCCTTTTTCCCTTCTCCTTCAAATGGAAAATTTGGATGCCCTCTTGGCTATCCTTTACTCAAGAAATCTATTACTGAGTCTTTCAGGGTGTTCAGCAACCCTGCGAAGATCCTTCTATGGACTCTTCTTAAATATATGAACTCAAAGAGTTCCTTCTATGCACTCTAGCACTTACTCAAAGCCCTTCTGGCAAAGTATCAAGAATCCTCAGATGATTCTTGCTTTTAATGAACTCACAGCAGAGTTCTTCTTCTGTGCACTCCTTGCACTGGTTCAATGCCCACCTGATAGAGCTTTACAGAACTCCTCAGAGATTCTGTCTTCTTCTGAACTCACAATAGAATTCCTCTATGCACTCCCTTGCACCTGATCAATGCCCACTTGGCAGAGCTTTACAGAACTCCTTAGATCTTCTGTCTGCAACTGTGTTCTTCATAGCCTTGCC
Organism: Picea engelmannii; assembly: GCA_009831015.1. Classification (NCBI taxonomy): domain Eukaryota; kingdom Viridiplantae; phylum Streptophyta; class Pinopsida; order Pinales; family Pinaceae; genus Picea; species Picea engelmannii. Next base: position 906,044 of record ML777984.1, on the reverse strand, counting down.
TCCTAAGGTGTTCAACACCCTCAAAGGTCTTCTTCTTAATTGTTGATTTTAGCTATTGTGCCCTCCTAGCATGTCTTTGTCTGACTCTGCAGAGTTCAGGAGTGCATCTATGAACTAGTATCCAGAGACCATAGTACTCTGTCACGCCCTCCTGGCATGAAACCACAAAGAACCTCTCAAGCTTGAAATCAAAACAACTCCCTACAAATGTCTAGCATACATATACCACATAAATTGAACACACACAGACATTCATTCAACACAGGAAATATGCAGGAAAAGCTATTGTTTGTATTAAATGGCAAATGCTTGTTTTTGTACAAGGTGTTCCTAAGCATGGACTATAACAAAGTCCTAGATCCTTCTCTTCTCTTACAACTCTCTGCTTCCTAACAACTATCAAAATGAAATCGAAATTGATTTTTTACAAGAGGGGCTCTTCGAGCTCTTCCCTCCATTCTACCTACCCTATTCAATGGTATTGAATGGGTTGTCTAGTCCATCACCTGGATCTAGATCTCAGCCTTCAAGCATTAAAGACATACCTACTTCTACGCTTGTGCAAAGCACGGCCTCATAGCTCAACAACCTAAAACATTAAATTACATTCAAATTCAAAATTGAAGATGAGGGTTGCGCTTCTCTTTGGCTTTGAATGCATGCGCTGATGTGGTTGGATGGCTGGTTGGATAACATGGAGAGATGCTTCTGCATCATACTCCTCAGATGCAAAATTCATGAGCTCCTGCTCATGAGCTTCCCATCTCAGTTGTTGAAATCCTCGTGGACCCCAAACAAATTTCTGGAGCGGTTCATCTGCTCCATCTCTCTGTTGTTGTTGTTGCTTCTGCTCTCCTGCTGCTGCTCCTTTTCTTCGGCTCAACTTCTCCTTGCCTGCAGTTTCTGTTGACCCTAACATCAGCCTTCTAATATTCTCGATCACTTCATCCAGCTGCTCCGATAGTTGGCTTTTTTTTCCAGTCTCCCTAGCTGCAAAAAATTTCTGCAATTGGGTAGATTACTATGATCTCCCATGCCTTCTTCATCTGCTTCCAACTTCACCTGTTGGAAGTCCATCCCCTGCACTATCACCCTTCTCTCTAGGGATTCAATCTGTTCCTACAGATCAACCAAACTAATGTTGTCTGCTTCTTCTTCTTCTTCTCCTGCAAGCTCAAAGGTTGTAGTCTTTTCAGTTTCCTGGCTAAAAATATTGAGCCATTCCTCGGAATGATCATTATCTCCTTCTTATGCTTGGGCAGTCTCAAATACATGCTCCAATTCTTCTTTGACAGTCTCAACTAGCTATCTTTGTCTTGTTGTTGTTGCTTCATCTGCAACACAGACTTTGGCCTCCTCGAGGCTATGTGTCAGGAATATCTAAATTCCTCCAATCATTAGAATATTTCCCAGATATTCCTCCTTTGTCAGATGCATTTGCTGATCCAAACTCACCTCTGAGTTTATGAGACTCTCACATAGTCTCACTTGTGTTCCCATGCCCACCTGGAAAATTGGGATTTCCCTGTTGCCCTCCTGGCAGTGTATGGAATCAACTGATCCCATCTTTGTTCCCTTGCCCACCTGGCAAATTGGAAACTCTCAGCTGCCCTCCTGGCAGTCTATGAGATCCCGCAACGATCTTGATTCATTGCCCACCTGGCAATGTGAAATTCCCCAGCTGTCCTCATGACAGTCTATGAGATATCACAGTGATATCAACTCTTTTCCCACTTGGCAATTGGGAATTTCTTCTCTTATCTCCTGGCAATTATTGAGATCTTCAGTTGATCCCATTTTCTCCTTTGCATCACTGAGATTTCTCCCAGTCTCTGGTTCACATATCTGAACCCTTTCTTCTTCTGGTCTATTGAGGTTTTCAACATGCCTCAACCACCTTCTTAACAACCTTCAATGTCTTCTAGCCATCAACTCCTTGACTGGCCATTTTTGTTTTGTCTTCCTCATGGGCCATTCGTATACCCATCTTGACCTGGTATTCTGCTGCATTCGCAATGAAAGCTTCTCTATCCCCGCCCTTATATCAGCGAGCTCTTCATTTATTTCTACTTTTCTCATCAGCTTTAGGTTTTTCTTTCCAGCGTATCTTCAGCCTTCAATAGCCATCTCGCAGTCCCTATCTGCTCTCCCGGAAAACCTACTACTATCACTCGCAAGCAATCATTCATAGAGTCTCCATCACTCTGTCTCCCTTCTGCTCCTTCTGCTTCCCTGCCTGAAATCTACAGACAAGTATCAGGCTCTGATACCACCCTGACGCATACCCCTTGGCCCTCGGGCCGAGATCCACTCACAGGATTTTTATTTAACCCCTTTGAGCTGGATCAACTCTTTCGGATTCCCTGTTGGAATCTCTTTTCAAATCGATCCACAGGTCCTTTCTTTGGTAGATCCCCTGTGCGAACAACACTAGGCATGAGCTCCTTTCTCCCCAAGTGACCGCAGTGCTATGACCAAAAGCCTAACCCAAGGTACCTTTCGCAACTCGCAATCTCGCGAGTTCGTGAGTCGAGGCTCCCAACTCTTCCTTTTAAATCTCGTGATACCCAAAATGTCGATACAGGTATGGATCTTCTTCTGTCAGCACCTTCCTCACGCGACCACCGACTATGCTAAGTGCTAGCACTTTTCGCAACTCGCCACTTCGCGAGTTTCAATGTCGAGTTCTCATACTCTTACCTCGCAAATTCTCGAGACCTGAGAAGTCAACATAGTATTGACTCCTTCCTCCAGGCGACGCGTGTTCGCCTCCCAATCACGCGGGCCCCACCTTGTGTTTCTCCCACGTGTCCACACTCGTGCCTCGACTCTCAGCACTTCACGACATCTGATCTCGAGACGAGGTCCTTCCAACCTTTGACCCTCCCAATACACGAAACGTGCGATGAGGCTCTTATCCAATGGTCCTCCCTTGACCCGGATCCAACGACTGTCTTTGGTCCTCGTGACTTCGCTACTCGCGACTTGGAGCACCCAACTCCTGGGCTCTCACCTGGCGAACCTCCGATTTCACAAGATCCCTCGATCTCTGCCACTTGTCCTCCTTAGATGGACGGTCCCGATTCTCTCATGACTTTGCCACTAGCTAAATCAAAGGACTTCCTTCTCTAAACCTCGATGTCTGAATCCCCTATAGAGAGGATCTCACGACACGTGTCCTCCTTCCAGCGAATGGCTTAGATTTTCTTGGGACTTCGCTACTCGCGAAGTCAAGATGCTCACCTATGTGAGTCCCGGTGCTCGAATCTCCGAAATGGATGATTTTGTGACACACATCCTCCCGCAAATGGATGGCTCAAATCTATTTCGCCTTGTCGCGATTTCTGAGGTCGAGTGCACGGACTCTCATCCTCCAGACTCCCGAACTCTCGAATGTCGATATCCCGATACGAACTCCTTCTTGGGACTTTCACTCCGCTGCTCACAAAGGTTTAAGCCCCATGCATCTTCTTTCAGATCTAACGGCTGATGGTTGTTCATTCAAGATCTGACAGTTCAGATCATTTCTCCTGTGCGCTCTTCCTGCACTACCTCCTGGATGTGGAAACCTTCAGCGGTCCAGATATTTTCGGATCATCTGACAACAACTATTTCTTCTACTGAGCCTTGGCGCTTTCTTGCCAGACTTGGAAGAATTTCAAATTCTCAAAGGCCTCGACCTTTGTTCATCTTCCTCTGCGAACTCTATAACATTGAGTCTTGCCTGCATGTACAAGAACGTTGTTCCTCCTGAGATTTTCTCCCGAATCCTTGAAGGATTCTGCGACTTCTGCACTCCTTCCAGAGTCTTCATGCACACAGTGCTATCTCTTCTAAGATTTCAGATACTTAGGTCTCTAAGGGATTTTATCCTTTTTCGCTTCTCCTTAAAATGGAAAATTTGGATGCCCTCCTGGCTATCCTTTACTTAAGCAATCTATTACTGAGTCTTTCAGGGTGTTCAACAACCCTGCGAAGATCCTTCTATGGACTCTTCTTAAATCTCTGAACTCAAAGAGTTCCTTTTGTGCACTCTATCACTTACTCAATGCCCTCCTAGCAGAGTATCAAGAATCCTCAGATGATTCTTGCTTCTAATGAACTCACAACAGAGTTCTTATTCTATGCACTCCTTGCACTGCTTCAACTCCCACCTCACAGATCTTTATAGAACTCCTCAGAGATTCTGTCTTCTTCTGAACTCACAAAAGAGTTCCTCTATGCACTCCCTTGCACCTGCTCAATGCCCACTTGGCAGAGCTTTACATTACTCCTCAGAGCTTCTGTCTGCAACTGTGTTCTTCACAGCCTTGCCTCCTGAGGTGTTCAACAATATCAAAGGTCTTCCTCTGAATTGTTTATTTCAGCTACTGTGCCCTCCTGGAACGTCTTTGTCTGACTCCGCAGAGTTCAGGAGTGCATCTATGCACTGGTATCCAGAGACTGCAGTACTTTGTCATGCCCTCCTGGCATGAAACCACAAAGAACCTCTCAAGCCTGAAATCAAAACAACTCCCTGCAAATGTCTAGCATATATCTACAACATAAATTGAACACATACAGACATTCATTCAACATAGGAAATATGCAGGAAAAATTGTTGTTTGTATTAAATGGAAAATGCATGTTTTTGTACAAGGTGTTCCTGAGCATGGACTATAACAAAGTCTCAACTCCCTCTCTTCTCTTACAACTCTCCCCTTCCTAACAACTATCAAAATGAGATCGAAATTGATCTTTTACAAGAGGGGCTCTTCGAGCTCTTCCCTCCAATCTACCTACCATATTCAATGGCATTGAATGGGTTGTCTAGTCCATCATCTAGATCTAGATCTCAGCCTTCAAGCATTAAAGGCCTACCTACTTCTACGCCTGTGCAAAGCACAACCTCATGGCTCAACAGCCTAAAACATTAAATTACATTCAAATTCAAAATTGAAGATGAGGGTTGCGCCTCTCTTCGGCTTAGAATGCACGTGCTGACATGGCTGGCTGGCTGGCTGGCTGATGTGGAGAGATTCTCTTGCATCAGGTTAACATGGGGAGTGGTATAGAGCAGTCTCTCTTCTTGAGGGTTACTCATGAAGACTGGCCCCCCTCGCCAAACAACGATTTCCCATTGTGGTTAACATGGGGAATGGTCCGTTTTGGAGGTTGGTGCAAGACAATAATTTCCTTTGGAAATGGTCGGGACAGTCATTCCTTAGGGAGGATTCATTCTCTCTAGGTCGTACTTTGTTTAGTGATGGAGGAATGGCCCAGGGTGAGGAATGGTCCAGGTTCAGCAATCAGGGACAAACATTCCTTAGGGCAGACTTATTCTCTCCATGTTACACTTTGTTTAGTGTTGGAGGAATGGCCCAGGGTGGGGAATGGTCCAGGTTTAGAAATGAGGACAGTTATTCTTCCTTGCTTGAGAAGAATAGTCCAGATAGCTCATCATTGGTGTTTTACCTTTTCAAGGAAGACACTCTTCCAAGATCTCATGTATGTGAGTGGAAAAATGGCCCAGATGATTCATTTTATATCATAACATTATTTTGTGTAGGATGATATCAGATGATTGTTATGAAGACAGTATGTCTCTAGATAATAGATGTATACTACTGTGGTGGATGTGTTTCACTGTTTGATCAAGTATTCGTTTGCTACTTGTGTGGTAGTGTACCACTGGATTGTAGTTGTGTACTACTATGGATAGACACAGTTGTTTTCTATTGAAGTATATTGTTTCGATTGCCTTGAAGACTATCAACAATGTTGAAAATGATTATCAGCTAGATGGAAGAACAAAGATTTCCTAGATAGAAAATGGTTCAGAACATTTACTCTTCTAGATTAGAAGAATGGCTCTTGTGTCACTCTGTGGAGTGAGCATCATATCTGATTACTTAGATAGAGTATGGTTCCAAGAGATGATGCAGCTGATGACACTAATGGTGATGATGGTGCTCATGATCTATCCATGAGATAGTCTATACAACTATGTTGATTCTACTGGGTGAATTGTATGTTTGTGCTTAAGACCATTACCTATAATACCTCCCTAGCTAGGAGGGAGTGTTGATATTATGGTAGTTGTGGGAGGTATTTACCTCCATGTGTAAACCTGATGAGAATAGAATATTCCTGGAAGCAAGAAGAAACCCTAATAAGTTGGCTAATAACTCTAGAAGACATGTCAGCTCAAGAGGATAATTTATATTAGGTTATTAGCCTCCAAGAGCAGAAGTCGGCTAGAAGAAATAATATATACTGAACAGACAAATACCCAAAATGAGAATTTGGCCCAGGCAGTTAGCCAGAGTTGGTATAAATACAGGAGGCCAATCTTCATTCTGGCCGACATTCTCAGAATTGCAGAGAAACACTTGTGCACACTGCAGTTACCCAGTTTCTACGCAGGTTTGCAGGAGAGTTGTTGTTGCAGCTGCTGCAGCTAGTAGATTCTATTTTGGCTTGGACTATCTCTTGGTTAGGGTTTGGACTATCTGATTAGCTCTTGTTTGGTGCGCTATAGTTGGGGAAAGGTACGCTACTCTTTGTTTGGCTATCTAGCCTAGGGTTTGCTTCTGGAGTGATTCTTAGTCAAGGTTAAGGTGCTCGGAGGGTGGCTTCAGCCTATGGTTGGGTGACAATAGTTATATTGTCAATGGTAAAACAAGCACATCCATTATATTCTAACACAATCAACATGCATTGGACCATTAACAACAAATAAACATTCTCAAGATTTGAGACTATTGCTCAAGTGGACAAATGAGGTGAAATTTTTGAACCTTCTAAACATATGTTATACTATATGTACATTTTATTAAAAAACATTGACTAACTCTTATATTCACAAATGCAAAATTGGTTCAAAGCACATTGAGAATTACAAACATATATTTGAATCTCTTCCAGCCTATATGTTCAAATGGCATTTAGCTGTAAATTTTTTTGGATCAATAACACAGAACAATGTCGCATTATCCCAAATGTCAAGTTGAAACACAATTCAACTTTTCACATTGGTTAAAGTGCAACATAGTCAACACAAGAAATACAAAAGAATCATGTTCTCTTACACGTGATATCTAAAGAAACATTTTACCAAATTTAAGAGCATTGTCATAGGCAAAGGTATGTTTAAAAAATGGTTTTTCTGACGTTCTTCCTTGTAAATTGCAGAGCTTAGTTCAATTGTCTTGTCTAATTTTCTTGAGAACATATAGAACACGCTTCTATGGAAGTTTCTCCTACCTACATTTCTTTATGTAACTCAAATTGAACTACAACAATGTTTCACCTGAAAATGCTCTTTCACACTTGACCCTAAGAATTCTAAGTGTTTCACAACTTTTTTTGTCAATATCCATAGTGTGTTATAAAGTTAGTTCTATAAATTTTAGTCACTAGATAGCACCTCTCTATGCTCCTTTACTACCTTCTATTATTTCTATACATTTTTTTCCTATCTTATTTTTTTCATATATATGTATTCATGGTCAGAGTTCTTCTCTAAATAACAAGAAATATGTTTCCTAGAACAAATGCCACTAATATTCAAGGTTGATGTCAAGTTGTTCTTTATTTGTTTATAAAAGTTAACTAGCATGGTAATTTTTCATTTTTCATTCTTATTATAGGTCTTTCTATTTCTTTTAGTCATATGTTTATTTTCTATTTTTCTTTGTTCATATATTAAAAATTGATATGTAACTTATTTATTAATGTTTAAGTGTTTTTTCATTTTTATTTCATGTTATGAATTTTCTTCAATTTACACATATAAACATGCATTTATGCTTGAACATTTTGATTGAAAAAAATGATCACACCTTGCAAGATACACTCTACAATGAAGTTACCTAGAAATATTCTATAAGGGTTGGAATAGACTTTAACCTTCCACCTTGAAATTATCTTAAAACATTCTCAAGACTCACGTATGTTTTTTCTACTACACTACGTGCGCATGACCCATTACGTGGGCATGATCTAGGTTCAAATTTATTGGTTAAGAGTATATTTAGGAGTGTGTAAGCTAAATATATCAATAATTTATGACTCAACAAGATTCCAGATGTCCCAATTTCCACCAAAGTGGAAATCTATTCCAAAAATTGCTTACCCTTCAAACCTTATCACAACGAACCAATGTCTCGTTGAGTTTTACTATGTATGTACTATGTATGTTTTGATATCGTATTTGTAACTAGGAAGAGCAACCGACCAACTTTCTAATTCGTTTGTGGGAGATAATTGATACTACCCAATCAATTTTCCAAGAATTTTCCACGCGTTCTTTATCTCTATGCCGCAATCAATAGGGCGCGTTCTCCATTCTCAGTCTTTCAATCTTCTCGTTATCGTTCAACACGGAGGCTTATGAATTTCACACATGACTTTGTATCAACTTGATTGTTTAGCATGTTCAAATCAATACAGCGAAGTTACGAGGAGGTTTCCAAGAATTTTCGACGCCTTCTTTCATCTCTGTGCGGCAATAAATACGGAGCGTTCTCCTTTCTCAGTCTTTCAATCTCTCATTATCGTTCAACACGGAGTACTATGAATTTCGCACATCACTTTGTTTGAACTTGATTGGTTAGCTTGTTGAAATCAATACGGCAAAGACTCAAGTATAATTCCGAGTTTTACGGATTTCACATATGCCGGTGTGAACATAAATGGTTTGGAATTTGAAATCAACATAGCAAAGGTTAAGTGTGCCGTGTCCTTGGGATTTCACGTATGACTGTGATAACTTAATTGGTTAGGAATTTGAAGTGACTTCTCGTTTATTTCGAAGTGTTTGATATTTTTATTTTTAACCATGGGAATAGGCGAATGGGATTATTGATTACGGCTTAAAGGTGAGGAAAGCGTTCGAATATTTAGCATTATACCGCTGCCGCGAAGAAAACGTGGAAATATGTATGAATATACACTAGCATAGCGGCTAATTTGTGGTTGAGAAAGTCGAAAGGTATCTGTTGGTAATTAACGGCTGTGCTAATTAACGCACGGACAGCTGAGGAAGAAGTTGAAGTAGTGCTTGTTAATAATCTAAACATGGCAATTATATGGTGTTACAGTAATTTCTTAATATGATCAGGTAAATGTTAAAAAGTAAACAGGTTAACGGATCCATTCAAAAATACAAGAAAGTTATGAAGAGTAAATCACATTCATTGATTTGGGAGGACAAATATGTCAGCATCTTAAATTATTAGCCATCAGATTAGACTTTTAGATTAAAACATCATTAATCGTACCCATTACCAATAAATATAGATCATTAATCGTACCCATTACCAATAAGTATACACCTTTCGACGTAACTTTAAAAGTAAATATACAATAGATGAAGAAATCTAATGAAATCCTTAAAAGCGAAGAAAGCGTCAGAATATTATACTGCGGACACGAAGAAAGCGTGGAAATATTTACCCGGAACGCGGGACCTTGGTCTGCGGCATATTGATAAATATTTCCACGCTTTCTTCGCGTCTGT